>JBBYHO010200611.1:0-35934 GCA_038382025.1 Adansonia gregorii | reverse complement strand
AATTCATTCTCCTCATTGGGATAAATGATATTGATGCCTTGGTTTCATAAGAAAAACTTCTCTTTCTACCATTTTTGTAATTTAAGTTCATTTTTTAACTACGATAAACACAGATTCACGTAATAATCTCTTTTTTTAAACGATTGGTCGCCAATAATTCATTCAACTTATTAGGATAAAGGAATTGATGCTTGGTTTAACAGAATACTTCACTTCCCACCAATTTTTGGAATCAAAGTTCATCTATCAATTGGGATAAGCACAAATTCACATAATAATCTCCTTTGTTTTCATGATTACGAGCCATAAACACGTTCTCTTTATTATGACAAATGTTATTAATGCTTTGGTTTCATAAGAAAAGCTTCTCTTTCTACCATTTTTATAATTAAAGTTTGTCCTTCAGTTTGGACAAACATGGATTCAGATAATACTCTCCTTTCTTTCAATGATTGGGTATCACAAATTCAATCTCCTCATTGGGATATATGAATTGATGCTTTAGTTTCATGAGAAAAACTTCTTTTTCTACCATTTTTAGAATTAATGATCATCTTTCAATTGGGATGAAAATGGATTCACACAATAATGTCCTTTCTTTTAATGATTGGGCTCCAGAAATTCGTTCCACTCATTGGGATAAATGAATTGATGCTTTGGTTTTATAAGAAAAATCTCACTTCCTACTATTTTTTGGAATCAAAGTTCACCTATCAATTGGGATAACACGAATTCACGTAATATTCTCCTTTGTTCCATGATTTGGAACCATAAACACATTCTTTTTATTGGGATTAATGATATTAATGCTTTGGTTTCGTAAGAAAAACTTCTCTTTCTAGCATGTTTAGAATTAATATTCCTCTTTCGATTTGGATAAAGACAGATTCACAAAATAATCTCCTTTCTTTCAATGATTGAGCACCACAAATTTATTCTCCTCATTGGGATAAATGATATTGACACCTTAGTTTCATAAGAAAAACATCTCTTTCTACCATTTTTAGAATTAAGGTTCATTTTTCAGTTTGGATAAACACGGATTCGCTTAATAATCTTCATTCTTTCAATGATTGGGCACTGTAAATTCATTCTCCTCGTTGGGATAAATGATATTGATGCCTTGGTTTCATAAGAAAAACTTCTCTTTCTACCATTTTTAGAATTGAAGTTTGTCTTTCGATTTGGATAAACACAGATTCATATAGTAATCTCTTTTCTTTTAACGAAGAGGCACCACAAATTCATTCTCCTCGCAGGGATAAATGATACTGATGCCTTGGTTTCATAAGAAAAGCTTCTCTTTTTACCATTTTTAGATTTAAAGTTCATTTTTCAATTGGGATAAATATGAATTCACATAATAATCTCCTTTCTTTTAACGAAGAGGCACCATAAATTCATTTTGCTCACTGGGATAAATGATATTGATGCCTTACTTTCATAAGAAAAGCTTCTCTTTCTACCATTTTTAGAATTAAATTCATTTTTCAGTTTGGATAAACACGAATTCACATAATAATCTCCTTTCTTTTAACGATTGGCACCATAAATTCATTCCACTCGTTAGGATAAATGAATTAGTGCCTTGGTTTCATTGAAAAACTCACTTCCCACCATTTTTTGGAATCAAGGCTCGTCTATCAATTGGGATAAGCATAAATTCACGGAATAATCTTCTTTGTTTTCATGATTACGATGCATAAACACATTCTCCTCGTTGGGTGAGTGATACTGATGCATTGGTTTCATAACAAAAACTTCCCTTTCCACCACTTTTAGAATTAAACCTCGTCTTTGAATTGGGATAAACATGGGTTCACATAAGAATCTCCATTCTTTTAATGATTAGGCACCACAAATTCATTCCACTCATCAGGATAAATGAATTGATGCTCTGGTTTCATACAAAAAACTTCACTTCCCACCATTCTTTAGAATCAAATTTCATATATCAATTGGGATTAACACGAATACACTTAATAATCTCCTTTATTTCACTATAAGAAACCATAAACACATTCTCCCTATTATGATAAATGATATTGATGCTTTGGTTTCATAAGAAAAGCTTCTCTTTCTACCATTTTTAGAATCAAAGTTCGTCTTTCAATTTGGATAAAGATGAAATCACGTAATAATCTCCTTTCTTTCAATGATTGGGCACCACAAATTCATTCTCCTCGTTGGGATAAATGATATTGATGCCTTGGTTTCATAAGAAAAACCTCTCTTTCTACCATTTTTGGAATTAAAGTTCACTTTTTAGTTGTGATAAACACAGATTCACATAATAATCTTCTTTTTTTTAACGATTGGTTGCTAAAATTTTATTCCACTCATAGGGATAAAGGAATTGATGCTTTGGTTTAATAGAATACTTCACTTCCCACCATTTTTTGGAATCAAAGCTTGTCTATCAATTGGGATAAGCATGAATTCACGTAACAATTTCCTTTGTTTTCATGATTACGAGCCATAAACACATTCTCTCTATTATGACAAATGACATTGATGCCTTGGTTTCATAAGAAAAGCTTCTCTTTCTACCATTTTTAGAATTAAAGTTTGCCTTTCAATTTGGATAAACATGGATTCACATAATAATTTCTTTTCTTTCAAAGATTGGGCACCACAAATTCAATCTCCTCATTGGGATATATGAATTGATGCTTTAGTTTTATGAGAAAACTTCTATTTCTACCATTTTTAGAATTAAAGATCATCTTTCAATTGGGATGAAAATGGATTCACATAATAATGTCCTTTCTTTTAATGATTGGGCACCAGTAATTCATTCCACTCATTGGGATAAATGAATTGATGCTTTGGTTTCATAAGAAAAACCTCACTTCCTACTCTTTTTTGGAATCAAAGTTCGCCTATCAATAAGGATAAACACGAACTCACGTAATATTCTCCTTTGTTCCATGATTGGGAACCATAAACACATTCTCCTTATTGGGATAAATGATATTAATGCTTTGTTTTCTTAAGGAAAACTTCTCTTTCTAACATGTTTAGTATTAATGTTCGTATTTCGATTTGGATAAAGACCGATTCACATAATAATCTCCTTTCTTTCAATGATTGCGCACAACAAATTTATTCTCCTCATTGGGATAAATGATATTGATGCCTTGGTTTTATAAGAAAAACATCTTTTTCTACCATTTTTAGAATTAAAGTTCATCTTTCAATTTGGATAAACACGGAATCACTTAATAATCTTCATTCTTTCAATTATTAGGCACTATAAATTCATTCTCCTCGTTGGGATAAATGATATTGATGCCTTGATTTCATAAGAAAAGCTTTTCTTTCTACCATTTTTAGTTTTGAAGTTTATCTTTCGATTTGGATAAACACGGATACACATAGTAATCTCTTTTTTTTTAATGAAGAGGCACCCCAAATTCATTCTTCTCGCTAGGATAAATGATATTGATGCCTTGTTTTCATAAGAAAAATTTCTCCTTCTGCCATTTTTAGAATTAAAGTTTGTCTTTCAATTTGGATAAACACGAATTCACATAGTAATCTTTTTTCTTTTAATGAAGAGGCAACACAAATTCATTCTCCTCACTTGGATAAATGTATTGATGCCTTGGTTTCATAAGAAAAGCTTCCCTTTCTACCATTTTTAGATTTAAAGTTCATTTTTCAATTGGGATAAACACGAATTCACATAATAATCTCCTTTCTTTTAATGATTCAGCACCATAAATTCATTCAACTCATTAGGATAAATGAATTGATGCTTTGGTTTCATTGAAAAACTTCACTTCCTACCATTTGTTGGAATCAAAGTTTTTCTATCAATTGGGATAAGCACGTATTCACGTAATAATCTCTTTTGTTTTCATGATTAGGAGCCATAAACACATTCTCCTCGTTGGGTGAGCGATATTGACACATTAGTTTCATAACGAAAACTTCTCTTTCCACCATTTTAGAATTAAATTTCATCTTTCAATTGGGATAAATACGGATTCACATAACAATCTTCAATCTTTTAATGATTAGGCACCACAAATTCATTCCACTCATCGGGATAAATGAATTGATGCTTTGGTTTCATGCGAAAAACTTCACTTCCCACCATTTTTTAAAATCAAATTTCATCTATCAATTAGGATTAACACGAACACACTTAATAATCTCCATTATTTCACTATATGGAACCATAAACACATTCTCCCTATTATGATAAATGATATTGATGCTTTGGTTTCATGAGAAAAGCTTCTCTTTCTACCATTTTTAGAATCAAAGTTTGTCTTTCAATTTGGATAAAAATAGATTCGCGTAATAATCTCCTTTCATTTAATGATTGGGCACCACAAATTTATTCTCCTCGTTGGGATAAATGATATTAATGCCTTGGTTTCATAAGAAAAACTTCTCTTTTTACCATTTTTAGAATTAAGTTTATTTTTCAATTGGGATAAACACGAATTCACATAATAATCTCTGTTCTTTTAATGATTGGGCACCACAAATTCATTCCATTCATTAGGATAAATGAATTGATGCTTTGGTTTCATTGAAAAACTTCACTTCCCTCCATTTGTTGGAATCAAAATTCATCTATCGATTGGGATAACCATAATTTCACGTAATAATCTCTTTTGTTTTCATGATTAGGAGCCATAAAAACATTCTCCTCGTTGAGTGAGTGATATTGATACATTGGTTTCATAACAAAAACTTCTCTTTGCACCATTTTTAGAGTAAAAGTTCATCTTTCAGTTGGGATAAACACGGATTCACATAACAATCTCCGTTCTTTTAATGATTAGGCACCATAAATTCATTCCACTCATCGGGATAAATGAATTGATGCTTTGGTTTCATACGAAAAACTTCACTTCCCACCATTTTTTAGAATCAAATTTTGTCTATCAACTGGGATTAACATGAATACACTTAATAATCTCCTTTATTTCACAATAAGAAACCATAAACACATTCTCCCTATTATGATAAATGATATTGGTGCTTTGGTTTCATAAGAAAAGCCTTTATTTCTACCATTTTTGGAATCAAAGTTCATTTTTCAATTTGGATAAACATAAATTCACGTAATAATCTTCTTTTTTTCAATGATTAGGCACCACAAATTCATTCTCCTCGTTGGGATAAATGATATTGATGCCTTGGTTTCATGAGAAAAACTTCTCTTTCTACCATTTTTAGAATTAACGTTCATCTCTCAATTTCGATAAACACAGATTCGCTTAATAATCTTCTTTCTTTCAATGATTGAGCACCATAAATTCATTCTCCTCGTTGGGATAAATGATATTGATGCCTTGGTTTCATAATAAAAACGTCTCTTTCCACTATTTTTAGAATTAAAATTTGCCTTTTGATTTCGATAAACACGGATTCACATAGTAATATCTTTTCTTTTCACGAAGCGGCACCACAAATTCATTCTCCTCGTTGGGATAAATGATATTGATGCCGTGGTTTCATAAGAAAAACTTCTCTTTCTACCATTTTTTGAATTAAATTTCATTTTTCAATTGGAATAGACACGAATTCACATAATAATCTCTTTTCTTTTAACGATTGGGCACCACAAATTCATTCCACTTGTTGGGATAAATGAATTGATGCTTTGGTGTCATTGAAAAACTTCACTTCCCACCATTTTTTGGAATCAAAGTTCATCTATCAATTGAGATACGCATGGATTCATGTAATAATCTCCTTTGTTTTCATGATTAGGAACCATAAACACATTCTCCTCATTGGGTGAGTGATATTGATACATTAGTTTCATAACGAAAACTTCTCTTTCCACCATTTTTAGAATTAAAGTTCGTCTTTCAATTGGCATAAACATCGATTCACATAACAATCTCCGTTCTTTTAATGATTAGGCACCACAAATTCATTCCACTCATCGGGATAAATGAATTGATGCTTTGGTTTCATGCAAAAAACTTCATTTCCCACCATTTTTTAGAATCAAATTTCATCTATCAATTGGGATTAACACGAATACACTTAATAATCTCATTTATTTCACAACAAGGAACCATAAACACATTCTCCCTATTATGATAAATGATATTGACGCTTTGGTTTCAGAAGAAAAGCTTCTCTTTCTACCATTTTTAGAATTAAAGTTCATCTTTCAATTTGGATAAACACAGATTCACATAATAGTCTCCTTACTTTCAATGATTGGGCACCACAAATTCATTCTCCTCATTGGAATAAATGATATTGATGCCTTGGTTTCATAAGAAAAACTTGTCTTTCTACTATTTTTGAAATCAAAGTTCATTTTTTAGTTGGGATAAACACGGATTCACATAATAATCTCCTTTGTTTTAATGATTGTTCGCCACAAATTCATTCCACTCATTAGGATAAATGAATTGATACTTTGGCTTAATAGAAATACTCTACTTCCCCCTATTTTTTGGAATCAAAGTTCGTCTATCAATTGGGATAAGCATGAATTTATGTAATAATCTCTTTTGTTTTCATGATTACGAACCATAAATACATTCTCCCTATTATGATAAATGATATTGATGCTTTGGTTTCATAAGAAAAGCTTCTCTTTCTGCCATTCTTAGAATTAAAGTTTGTCTTTCAATTCTGATAAACACGGATCCACATAATAATCTCCTTTCTTTTAATGATTGGGCGCCACAAATTCATTCCCCTCGTTGGGATAAATGGCATGATGCTTTGGTTTCATAAGAAAAACTTCTCTTTTTATCATTTTTAGAATTAAAGTTTGCATCTCGATTTGGATAAACACGGATTCACATATTAATCTGTTTCCTTTTAACAAATAGGCACCATAAATTCATTCTCCTCGTTGGGATAAATGACGTTGATGCCTTGGTTTCATAAGAGAAACTTCTTTTTCTACCCATTTTTAGAACTGAAGTTCATCTTTCAATTGGGATGAACACGGATTCACATGATAATCTCCCTTCTTTTGATGTTTGGGCACCATAAATTCAATCTCCTCATTAGGATAAATGAATTGATGCTTTTGTTTAATGAGAAAAACTTCTTTTTCTACCACTTTTAGAATTAAAGATCGTCCTTTAATTGTGATAAAAATGGATTGACGTAATAGTGTCATTTCTTTTAATGATTGGGCACCCAGAAATTCATTCCACTCATTGGGATAATTGAATTGATGCTTTGGTTTCAAAAGAAAAACCTCACTTCCCACCATTCATTGGAATTAAAGTTCATCTTTCAATAGGGATAAACACGAATTCATGTAATATTCTCTTTTGTTCCATGATAGGGAGCCATAAACACATTCTCCATATTGGGATTAATGATATTGATACTTTGGTTTCGTACGAAAAATTCTCTTTCTAACATGTTTAGAGTTAATGTTCGTCTTTCAATTTGGATAAAGATAGATTCACGTAATAGCCTTCTTTCTTTCAATGATTAGGCACCACAAATTCATTCTCCTCATTGGGATAAATGATATTGATGCCTTGGTTTCATGAGAAGAACTTTTCTTTCTATCATTTTTAGAGTTAAAGTTCATCTTTCAATTTGAATAAATGTGGATTCGCTTAATAATCTTTTCTCTTTCAATGATTGGGCACCACAAATTCATTCTCCTCGTTGGGATAAATGATATTGATGCCTTGGTTTCATACGAAAAACTTCTCTTTCTACCATTTTCAGAATTAAAGCTCATCTTTCAATTTTGATAAACACGGATTCGCTTAATAATCTTCTTTCTTTCAATGATTGGGCACCATAAATTCATTCTCCTCATTGGGATAAATGATATTGATGCCTTGGTTGCATAAGAAAAACTTCTCTTTCCACCATTTTACAATTAAAGTTTGTCTTTTGATTTGGATAAACACGGATTCACATACCACAAATTCATTCTCCTCGTTGGGATAAATGATATTGATGCCTTGGTTTCATATGAAAAACTTCTTTTTCTACCATTTTTAGAATTAAAGTTCTTTTTTCAATTGGGATGAACACAAATTCATATAATAATCTCCTTTCTTTTAACGATTAGGCACCATAAATTCATTTCTCTCATTGGGATAAATGAATTGATGCTTTGGCTTCATTGAAAAACTTTACTTCCCACCATTTTTCGAAATCAAAGCTCGTCTATCAATTGGGATATGCACGAATTCACGTAATAATCTCCTTTGTTTTCATGATTAGGAACCATAAACACAATCTCCTTGTTGGGTGAGTGATATTGATACATTGGTTTCATAACAAAAACTTCTTTTTCCACCATTTTTAGAATTAAAGTTAATCTTCAATTTGGATAAACACAGATTCACATAACAATCTCCGTTCTTTTAATGATTAAGTACCACAAATTCATTCCGCTCATCGAGATAAATGAATTGATGCTTTGGTTTCATACGAAAAACTTCACTTGCAACCAATGTTTAGGATCAAATTTCATCTATCAATTGGGATTAACACGAATACACTTAATAATCTCCTTTATTTCACAATAAGAAACCATAAACACATTCCCCCTATTATGATAAATGCTATTGATGCTTTGGTTTCATAAGAAAATCTTCTCTTTCTACCGTTTTTAGAATTAAAGCTCGCCTTTCAGTTTGGATAAACACAGATTCACATAATAATCTCTTTTCTTTCAATGATTGGGCACCAAAAATTCATTCTCCTCGTTGGGATAAATGATATTGATGCATTGGTTTCATAAGAAAAACTTCTCTTTTTACCATTTTTAGAATTAAAGTTTCCATTTCGATTTGGATAAACACGGATTCACATAATAATCTCCTTCTTTGTAACGAATAGGCACCACAAATTCAGTCTCCTCGTTGGGATTAACGATGTTGATGCCTTGGTTTTATAAGAAAAACTTCTTTTTCTACCCATTTTTAGAATTGAAGTTCGTCTTTCAATTGGGATAAACACGGATTCACATGATAATCTCTTTTTTTTAATGATTGGGCACCACAAATTCAATCACCTCATTGGGATAAATGAGTTGATGCTTTAGTTTTATGAGAAAAACTTTTTTTTTGCCATTTTAAAAATTAAAGATCGTCCTTCAATTGGGATAACAATGGATTCAGATAATATTATCCTTTCTTTTAATGATTAGGCACCATAAATTCATTCCACTCATTGTGATAAATGAATTGATGCTTTGGTTTCATAAGAAAAACCTCATTTCCCACCATTCTTTGGAATCAAAGTTTGTTTATCAATTAGGGTAAACATGAATTCACGTAATATTCTCTTTTGTTCCATGATTGAGAACCATAAACATATTCTCCTTATTGGGATTAATTTCTATTGATGCTTTCGTTTCGTAAAAAAAGCTTCTCTTTTTAACATGTTTAGAGTTAATGTTCATCTTTCAATTTGGATAAAGACAGATTCACATAATAATTTTCTTTCTTTCATTGATTGGGTGCCACAAATTCATTCTCCTCATTGGGACAAATGACATTGATGCCTTGGTATCATGAGAAAAACTTTTTTTTCTACCATTTTTAGAATTAAAGTTTATTTTTTAATTTGGATAACCACGGATTCGCTTAACAATCTTTTTTCTTTCAATGATTTGGCACCGCAAATTCAATCTCCTCTTTGGGATAAATGATATTGATGCCTCGGTTTCATAAGAAAAAACTTCTTTTTCTACCATTTTTAGAATTAAAGTTTGTCTTTCGATTTGGATAAACACGAATTTATATAGTAATCTTCTTTCTTTTAACGAAGCGGCACCACAAATTCATTCTCCTCGTTGGGATAAATGATATTGATGCCTTGGTTTTATAAGAAAAACTTCTCTTTCTACCATTTTTAGAATTAAAGTTCATTTTTCAATTGGGATAAACACGAATTCACATAATAATCTCCTTTCTTTTAATGATTGGGTGCCATAAATTCATTCCAGTCATTGGGATAAATGAATTGATGCTTTGGTTTCATTAAAAACTTCACTTCCCACCATTTTTTAGAGTCAAAGGTTATCTATCAATTGGGATACGCACGAATTCATGTAATAATCTCCTTTGTTTTCAAGATTAGGAACCATAAACACATTCTCTTCGTTGGGTGTGTGATATTGATACGTTGGTTTCATAACAAAAACTTCTCTTTCCAACATTTTTAAAATTAATGTTTGTCTTTCAATTGGGATGAACACAGATTCACTTAACAATTTCCATTCTTTTAATGATTAGACACCACAAATTCATTCCACTCATCGGGATAAAAGAATTGATGCTTTGGCTTCATACGAAAAACTTCACTTCCCACCATTTTTTAGAATCAAATTTCATCCATCAATTGGGATTAACATGAATACACTTAATATTCTCCTTTATTTCATAATAAGGAACCATAAACACATTCTCCCTAAAATGATAAATGATATTGATGCTTTGGTTTCATAAGAGAAGCGTCTCTTTCTACCATTTTTAGAATTAAAGTTCGTCTTTCAATTTGGATAAACATAGATTCACATAATAATCTTCTTTCTTTCAATGATTGGGCATCATAAATTCATTCTCCTCATTGGGGCAAATGAAATTGATGCCTTGGTTTCATAAGAAAAACTTCTCATTCTACCATTTTTGGAATCAAAGTTCATCTTTCAATTTGGATAAACACAGATTCACATAATAATCTCCTTTCTTTCAATGATTGGGCACCACAAATTCATTCTCCTCGTTGAGATAAAGGATATTGATGCCTTGGTTTCATAAGAAAAACTTCTCTTTCTACCATTTTTGGAATCAAAGTTCATATCTCAGTTGGCATAAACACGGATTCACATAATAATCTCCTTTCTTTTAATGATTGTTCACCATAAATTCATTCCACTCATTAGGATAAATGAATTGATGCTTTGGCTTAATCGAAATACTTCACTTCCCCTTTTTTTGCAATTAAAGTTCATCTATCAATTGGGATAAACATGAATTGACGTAATAATCTCCTTTGTTTTCATGATTACGAACCATAAACACATTCTCCCTATTATGATAAATGATATTGATGCTTTGGTTTCATAAAAAAAGCTTCTCTTTCTACTATTTTTAGAGTTAAAGTTTGTCTTTCAATTTGGATAAACACGGATTCACATAATAATCTCCATTCTTTCAATGATTAGGCGCCACAAATTCATTCTCCTCGTTGAGATAAATGATATTAATGCCTTGGTTTCATAAGAAAAACTTTTCTTTCTACCATTTTTAGAATTAAAGTTTACGTTTCGATTTGGATAAACATGGATTCACATTTTAATCTCCTTCCTTGTCATGAATAAGCACCACAAATTCATTCCCCTCGTTGGGATAAATGCCGTTGATGCCTTGGTTTCATAGGTAAAATTTCTCTTTCTACCCATTTTCAGAATTGAAGTTCATCTTTCAATTGGGATGAACACGGATTCACATGATAATCTCCCTTCTTTTAATGATTGGGCACCACAAATTCAATTTCCTCATTGGAATAAATGAATTGATGCTTTAGTTTTATGAGATAAACTTCTCTTTCTACCATTTTTAGAATTAAAGATCATCTTTCAATTGGGATAAAAATGGATTCACATAATAGTGCCTTTTCTTTTAATGATTGGGACTAGAAATTCATTGCACTCATTGGGATAAATGAATTGATGCTTTGGTTTCATAAGAAAAACCTCAATTCCCACCATTCTTTGGAATCAAAGTTCGTCTATCAATTGGGATAAACACGAATTCACATAATATTCTCCTTTGTTCCGTGATTGGAAACCATAAACACATTCTTTTTTTTGGGATTAATTTCTATTGATGCTTTGGTTTCGTAAGAAAAACTTCTCTTTCTAACATGTTTAGAGTTAATGTTCGTCTTTCAATTTGGATAAAGACGGATTCACGTAATAATTTTCTTTCTTTCAATGATTGGGCACCACAAATTCATTCTCCTCATTGGCGAAAATGATATTAATGCCTTGGTTTTATGAGAAAAACTTCTCTTTCTACTATTTTTAGAATCAAAGTTCATCTTCAATTTGGAGAAACACGGATTCGCTTAATAATCTTCTTTGTTTTAATGATTGGGCACCACAAATTCATTCTCCTCGTTGGGATAAATGATATTGATGCCTTGGTTTCATAAGAAAAACTTTTCTTTCTACCATTTTTAGAATTAAAGCTTGCCTTTTGATTTGGATAAACACGGATTCACATAGTAATCTCCTTTCATTTAACGAAGTGGCGCCGCAAATTCATTCTCCTCATTGGGAGAAATCATATTGATGCCTTAGTTTCATAAGAAAAACTTCTTTTTCTACTATTTTTAGAATTAAAGTTCATTTTTCAATTAGGATAAATAGGAATTCACATAATAATCTCCTTTCTTTTAACGATTGGGTACCACAAATTCATTCCAGTCATTAGGATAAATGAATTAATGCTTTGGTTTCATTGAAAAACTTCACTTCCCACCATTTTTTGGAATCAAAGTTCATCTCTCAATTGGGATACGCACGAATTCACGAAATAATCTCCTTTGTTTTCATGATTAGGAGCCATAAACACATTCTCCTCGTTGGGTGAGTGATATTGATACATTGGTTTCATAACGAAAACTTCTTTTTCCACCATTTTTAGAATTAAAAGTTCATCTTTTGATCAGGATAAATACAGATTCATATAACAATCTCAATTCTTTTAATGATTAGGTACCACAAATTCATTCCACTCATCGGGATAAATGAATTGATACTTTGGTTTCATATGAAAAACTTCACTTCCCACCATTTTTTAGAATTAAATTTCGTTTATTAATTAGGATTAAGATGAATACACTTAATAATCTCCTTTATTTCACAATAAGGAACCATAAACACATTCTCCTTGTTATGATAAATGATATTGATGCTTTGGTTTCATAAGAAAAGCTTCTCGTTCTACCATTTTTAGAATTAAAGTTTGTTTTTCAATTTGGATAAACACATATTCACATAATAATCTCTGTTCTTTCAATGACCAGGCACCATAAATTCATTCTCCTTGTTGGGATAAATGATATTGATGCCTTGGTTTCATAAGAAAAACTTTTTATTTCTACCATTTTCGGAATCAAAGTTTGTTTTTCAGTTGGGATAAACACAGATTCGCATAATAATCACTTTTCTTTTAACGATTGTTCACCATAAATTCATTCCACTCATTAGGATAAATGAATTGATATTTTGGCTTAGTAGAAATACTTCACTTCCCCCTATCTTTTGGATTCAAAATTCGTCTATCAATTGGGATAAGCATGAATTCACGTAATCATCTCTTTTCTTTTCATGATTACGAACCATAAACACATTCTCCCTATTATGATAAATGATATTGATGCCTTGGTTTCATAAGAAAAATTTCTTTTTCTACCATTTTTAGAATTAAAGTTCATTTTTCAATTGGGATAAACATGAATTCACAAAATAATCTCCTTTCGTTTAACGATTGGGCACCACAAATTCATTTCACTTATTGGGATAAATGAATTGATGCTTTGGTTTCATTGAAACACTTCACTTCCCACCATTTTTTTGAATCAATGTTCATCTATCAATTGGGATACGTGCGAATTCACATAATAAACTCCTTTGTTTTCATGATTAGGAACCATAAACGCTTTCTCCTCGTTGGGTGAGTGATATTGATACATTGGTTTCATAACGAAAACTTCTATTTCCACCATCTTTAGAATTGAAGTTCATCCTTCAATTGGGATGAACACGGATTCACATGATAATTTCCCTTCCTTTAATGATTAGGCACCATAAATTCAATCTCCTCATTGGGATAAATAAATTGATGCTTTAGTTTCATGAGAAAAACTTCTCTTTCTACTATTTTTAGAATTAAAGATCATCCTTCAATTGGGATAAAAATGGATTCACATAATAGTGTCCTTTCTTTTAATGATTGGGCACCAGAAATTCATTCCACTTATTGGGATAAATGAATTGATGCTTTGGTTTCATAAGAAAAACCCCACTTCCCACTATTTTTTGGAATCAATGGTCGCCTATCAATTGGGATAACACGAATTCACGTAACATTCTTCTTTGTTCCATGATTAGGAACCATAAACACATTCTCCTTTTTGGGATTAATGATATTGATGCTTTGGTTTCGTAAGAAAAACTTCTCTTTCTAACATGTTTAGAATTAATGTTCGTCTTTAATTTGGATAAAGAGGGATTCACGTAATAATCTCTTTTCTTTCAATGATTGGGCACCACGAATTCCTTCTCTTTACTGGGATAAATGATATTGATGCCTTGGTTTCATAAGAAAAACTTATCTTTCTACCATTTTTAGAATTAAAGTTCATCTTTCAATTTGGATAAACACGGATTCGCTTAATAATCTTCTTTCTTTCAATGATTGGGCACCACAAATTCATTCTCCTCGTTGGGACAAATGATATTGATGCCTTGGTTTCATAAGAAAAACTTCTCTTTCTACCTTTTTTAGAATTAAAGTTTGTCTTTTGATTTGGATAAACACAGATTCACATAGTAATCTCCTTTCCTTTAACGAAGAGGCACCACAAATTCATTCTCCTCGCTGGGATAAATGATATTGATGCCTTGGTTTCATAAGAGAAACTTCTCTTTCTACCATTTTTGGAATTAAAGTTCATTATTTAATTAGGATACTGATACATTGGCTTCATATCAAAAGCTTCTCTTTCCATGATTTTTAGAATTAAAATTCATGTTTCAATTGGGATAAACACGGATTCATATAACGATCTCCGTTCTTTTAATGATTAGGCACCATAAATTTATTCCACTCATCGGGATAAATGAATTAATGCTTTGGTTTCATACAAAAAACTTCACTTCCCACCATTTTTTAGAATCAAATTTCATCTATCAATTGTGATTAACACGAATACACTTAATAATCTCCTTTATTTCAAAATAAGGAACCATAAACACATTCTTCCTACTATGATAAATGATATTGATGCTTTGGTTTCATAAGAAAAGCTCCTCTTTCTACCCTTTTTTGAATAAAAATTTGTCATTCAATTTGGATAAACATAGATTCACATAATAATCTCCTCTCTTTCAATGATTGGGCACCATAAATTCATTCTCCTCATTGGTATAAATGATATTGATGCCTTGGTTTTATAGGAAAAACTTCTCTTTTTACCATTTTTAGAATTAAAGTTTGCATTTTGATTTCGATAAACACGGATTCACATATTAATCTCATTTCTTTTAACAAATAGGCACCACAAACTCATTCTCCTCAATGGGATAAATGACATTGATGCCTTGGTTTCATAAGAAAAACTTATCTTTCTACCCATTTTTAGAATTAAGGTTTGTCTTTCAACTAGGGTGAACACGGATTTACATGATAATCTCCCTTCTTTTAATGATTGGTCACCACAAATTCAATGTTCTCATTAGGACAAATGAATTGATGCTTTAGTTTCATGAGAAAAACTTTTCTTTCTACCATTTTTTGAATCAAAGATCATCCTTCAATTAGGATAAAAATGCATTCACATAATAGTATCATTTCTTTCAATGATTGGACACCAAAAATTTATTCCACTCATTAGGATAAATGAATTGATGCTTTGGTTTAATCAGAAAAACCTCACCTCCCACCATTCTTTGGAATCAAAGTTCGTCTATCAATTGGGATAAATACGAATTCACGTAATATTCTTCTTTGTTCTATGATTGGGAACCATAACCATATTCTCCTTATTAGGAATAATGATATTGATACTTTAGTTTCATAAAAAAAAATCCCTTTCTAACATGTTTAGAGTTAATGTTCATCTTTCAATTAGGATAAAGATAGATTCACGTAATAATCTTCTTTCTTTCAATAATTGGGCACCACAAATTCATTCTCTTCATTGGGATAAATGATATTGATGCCTTGGTTTCATGAGAAAAACTTCTCTTTCTACCATTTTTAGAATTAAAGTTCATTTTTCAATTTGGATAAACACGGATTTGCTTAATAATCTTCTTTCTTTCAATGATTAGGCGCCATAAATTCATTCTCCTCGTTGGGATAAATGATATTGATGCCTTGGTTTCATAACAAAAACTTCTCTTTCCACTATTTTTAGAATTAAAGTTTGCCTTTCGATTTGGATAAACACTGATTCACATAGTAATCTCTTTTCTTTTCACGAAGTGGCACCACAAATTCATTCTCTTCGTTGGGATAAATGATATTGATGCCATGGTTTCATAAGAAAAACTTCTCTTTCTACCATTTTTAGAATTAAAGTTCATTTTTCAAATGGGATAAACACGAATTCACATAATAATCTCTTTTATTTTAACGATTGGGCACCACAAATTCATTCCACTTATTGGGATAAATGAATTGATGCTTTGGTGTCATTGAAATGCTTCACTTCCCACCATTTTTTGGAATCAAAGTTCATCTATTAATTGAGATACGCTTGGATTCATGTAATAATCTCCTTTGTTTTCATGATTAGGAACCATAAACACATTCTCCTCATTGGGTGAGTGATATTGATACATTGGTTTCATAATGAAAACTTCTCTTTCCACCATTTTTAGAATTAAAGTTCGCCTTTCAATTGGCATAAACACTGATTCACATAACAATCTCCATTCTTTTAATGATTAGGCACCACAAATTCATTCCACTCATCGGGATAAATGAATTGATGCTTTGGTTTCATGCGAAAAACTTCACTTCCCACAATTTTTTAGAATCAAATTTCGTCTATCAATTGGGATTAACGCGAACACACTTAATAATCTCCTTTATTTCACAGCAAGAAACCATAAACACATTCTCCCTATTATGATAAATGATATTGATGCTTTGGTTTCAAAAGAAAAGCTTCTCTTTCTACCATTTTTAGAATTAAAGTTCATCTTTCAATTTGGATAAAGACAGATTCAGATAATAGTCTCCTTACTTTCAAAGATTGGGCACCACAAATTCATTCTCCTCATTGGGATAAATGATATTGATGCCTTGGTTTCATAAGAAAAGCTTGTCTTTCTACTATTTTTGGAATCAAAGTTCATCTTTTAGTTGGGAGAAACATAGATTCATATAATAAACTCCTTTCTTTAAATGATTGTTCGCCACAAATTCATTCCACTCATTAGGATAAATGAATTGATGCTTTGGCTTAATAGAAATACTCTACTTCCCCTTACTTTTTGGAATCAAAGTTTGTCTATCAATTGGGATAAGCATGAATTCACGTAATAATCCCCTTTGTTTTCATGATTACGAACCATAAACACATTCTCCCTATTATGATAATGATATTGATGCTTTGGTTTCAAAAGAAAAGCTTCTCTTTCTGCCATTCTTAGAATTAAAGTTTGTCTTTCAATTCTGATAAACACGGATCCACACAATAATCTCCTTTCTTTCACTGATTGGGCGCTACAAATTCATTCCCCTCGTTGGGATAAATGGTATTGATGCCTTGGTTTCCTATGAAAAACTTCTCTTTTTACCATTTTTAGAATTAAAGTTTGCATCTCGATTTGGATAAATATGGATTCACATATTAATCTGCTTCCTTTTAACAAATAGGCACCACAAATTCATTCTTCTCATTGTGATAAATGACGTTGATGCCTTGGTTTCATAAGAGAAACTTCTCTTTCTACCCATTTTTAGAATTGAAGTTCGTCTTTTAATTGGGATGAACATGGATTCACATGATAATCTCCCTTCTTTTGATGATTGGGCACCACAAATTCAATCTCCTCATTAGGATAAATGAATTGATGCTTTAGTTTCATGAAAAAACCTCTCTTTCTACCATTTTTAGAATTAAAGATCGTCCTTCAATTGGGATTGACGTAATACTATCCTTTCTTTTAATGATTGGGCACCAAAAATTTATTCCACTCATTGGGATAATTGAATTGATGCTTTGGTTTCAAAAGAAAAACCTCACTTCCCACCACTCTTTGGAATCAAAGTTCATCTATCAATAAGGATAAACACGAACTCATGTAGTATTCTCATTTGTTCCATGATAGGGAACCATAAACACATTCTCCATATTGGGATTAATGATGTTGATGCTTTGGTTTCGTACGAAAAATTCTTTTTCTAACATGTTTAGAGTTAATGTTCATCTTTCAATTTGGATAAAGGCGAATTCACGTGATAATCTTCTTTCTTTCAATGATTGGGCACCACAAATTCATTCTCCTCATTGGGATAAATGATATTGATGCCTTGGTTTCATGAGAAAAACTTCCCTTTCTATCATTTTTAGAATTAAAATTCATCTTTCAATTTGAATAAACGTGGATTCGCTTAATAATCTTCTTTCTTTCAATAATTAGGCACCACAAATTCATTCTTCTCATTGGGATAAATGATATTGACGCCTTGGTTTCATACGAAAAACTTCTCTTTCTGCCATTTTTAGAATTAAAGTTCATCTTTCAATTTTGATAAACACGGATTCGCTTAATAATCTTCTTTCTTTCAATGATTGGGCACTACAAATTCATTCTCCTCATTGGGATAAATGATATTGATGCCTTGGTTTCATAAGAAAAACTTCTCTTTTTACCATTTTTAGAATTAAAATTTGTCTTTCGATTTGGATAAACACGGATTTACATACCACAAATTCATTCTCCTCGTTGGGATAAATGATATTGATGCCTTGGTTTCATATGAAAAACTTCTTTTTCTACCATTTTTAGAATTAAAGTTCTTTTTTCAATTGGGATGAACATGAATTCACATAGTAATCTCCTTTCTTTTAACGATTGGGCACCATAAATTCATTCCTCTCATTGGGATAAATGAATTGATGCTTTGGCTTCATTGGAAAACTTTACTTCCCACCATTTTTCGAAATCAAAGCTCGTCTATCAATTGGGATATGCACGAATTCATCTAATAATCTCCTTTGTTTTCATGATTAGGAACCATAAACACATTCTCCTTGTTGGGTGAGTGATATTGATACATTGGTTTCATAACGAAAACTTCTTTTTCCACCATTTTTAGAATTAAAGTTCATCTTTCAATTGGGATAAACACTGATTCACATAACAATCTCTGTTTTTTTAATGATTAGGCATTACAGCCTTCACCTCCCCATTGGGATAAATGATATTGATGCCTTGGTTTCATAAGACAAGCTTCTCTTTTTACCATTTCTAGAATTAAAGTTTGTATTTTGATTTGGATAAACACGGATTCACATATTAATCTCTTTCCTTTTAATGAATAGGCACCACAAATTCATTCTCCTCGTTGGGATAAATGATGCTGATGCCTTGGTTTCATAAGAAAACTTCTCTTTCTACCTATTTTTTGAATTGAAGTTCATCTTTCTATTGGGATGAACACGGATTCACAGGATAATCTCCCTTCCTTTAATGATTGTGCACCACAAATTCAATCTTTTCATTGGGATAAATGAATTGATGCTTTAGTTTCATGAGAAAAACTTCTCTTTCTACCATTTTTAGAATTAAAGATTTCTTTCGTTTGGGATAAAAATAGATTCATATAATAGTGTCTTTTTTTTTAATGATTGGGCACCAGAAATTCATTCCACTCATTGGGATAAATGAAGTGATGCTTTGGTTACATAAGAAAAACCCTACTTCCCACCATTCTTTGGAATCAAAGTTCATCTATCAATTAGGATAAACATGAATTCACGTAATATTCTCCTTTGTACCATGATTGGGAACCATAAACACATTCTCCTTATTGGGATTAATGATATTGAAGCTTTGGTTTTACAAGAAAAACTTCTCTTTCTAACATGTTTAAAGTTAATGTTCATCTTTCAATTTGGATAAAGACGGATTCACGTAATACTCTTCTTTCTTTCGATGATTAGGCACCACAAATTCATTCTCCTTACTGGGATAAATGATACTGATGCCTTGGTTTCATGAGAAAAACTTCTCTTTCCACCATTTTTAGAATTAAAGTTCA
Organism: Adansonia gregorii; assembly: GCA_038382025.1. Lineage (NCBI taxonomy): Eukaryota > Viridiplantae > Streptophyta > Magnoliopsida > Malvales > Malvaceae > Adansonia > Adansonia gregorii. The sequence goes on along the minus strand of JBBYHO010200611.1, from coordinate 15,940 downwards.
TCTTTCAAATTGGATAAACACGGATTCGCTTAACAATCTTCTTTCTTTCAATGCTTAGGCACCATAAATTCATTCTCCTCGTTGGGATAAATGATATTGACGCCTTGGTTTCATAGGAAAAACTTCTCTTTCTACCATTTTTAGAATTCAAGTTTGTCTTTTGATTTGGATAAACTTGGATTCACATAGTAATCCCTTTTCTTTTAACGAAGAGGCACCACAAATTCATTCTCCTTGTTGGGATAAATGATATTGATGCCTTGGTTTTATAAGAAAAACTTTTCTTTCTACCATTTTTAGAATTAAAGTTCTTTTTTCAATTGGGATAAACACTAATTCACATAATAATCTCTTTTCTTTTAATGATTGGGCACCATAAATTCATTTTACACTTTAGGATAAATGAATTGATGCTTTGGTTTCATTGAAAAACTTCACTACCTGCCTTTTTTCTGGAATCAAAGTTCATCTATTAATTGGGATACGCACGAATTCACGTAATAATCTCTTCTGTTTTCATGATTTGGAACCATAAACATTTTTTCCTTGTTGGGTGAGTGATATTGATACATTGGCTTCACAAAAAAACTTCTTTTTCCACATTTTTAGAATTAAAGTTCATCTTTCAATTGGGATCAACATGGATTCACATAACAATCTCCGTTCTTTTAATGATTAGGCACCATAAATTCATTCCACTCATCTGGATAAATGAATTGATGCTTTGCTTTCATACGAAAAACTTCGCTTCCCACCATTTTTTAAAATCAAATTTTATCTATCAATTGGGATTAACACGAATACACTTAATAGTCTCATTTATTTCACAAGAAGGCACCATAAACACATTTTCCCTATTATGATAAATGATATTGATACTTTGGTTTCATAAGAAAAGCTTCTCTTTTTACCATTTTTAGAATTGAAGTTCATCTTTCAATTTGGATAAACACAGATTCACATAGTAATCTCTTTTCTTTCAATTTGGGCACCACAAATTCATTCTCCTCATTAGGATAAATGATATTGATGCCTTGGTTTCATAAGAAAAACTTATCTTTCTGCCATTTTTGGAATCAAAGTTCATTTTTCAGTTGGGATAAATATGGATTCACATAATAATCTCATTTCTTTTAATGATTGGTTTCCACAAATTCATTCCACTCATTAGGATATATAAATTGATGCCTTGGTCTAATAGAAATCCTTCACTTCCCCCTATATTTTGGAATCAAAGTTCATCTATCAATTAGGATAGCACAAATTCACGTAATAATCACCTTTGTTTTCATGATTACGAGCCATAATACATTTTCCCTATTATGATAAATGATACTGATGCTTCGATTTCATAAGAAAAGCTTCTCTTTCTACCATTTCTAGAAATAAAGTTTATCTTTCAATTTGGATAAACACGGATTAACATAATAATCTCCTTTCTTTCAAGGATTGGACACCGCAAATTCATTCTCCTCGTTGGGATAAACAATATTGATGCCTTGGTTTCATAAGAAAAACTTCTCTTTTTACCATTTTTAGAATTAAAATTTGCATTTCAATTTGGATAAACACAGATTCACATATTAATCTTCTTTCTTTTAACGAATAGGCACCACAAATTCATTCCTCTTGTTAGGATAAATGACGTTAATGCCTTGGTTTCATAAGAAAAACTTTTCTTTCTACCCACTTTTAGAATTGAAGTTCATCTTTCAATTGGGATTAACACAGATTCACATGATAATCCCCCTTTTTTTAATGATTGGGCACCAAAAATTCAATTTCCTCATTAGGATAAATGAATTGATGCTTTAGTTTCATGAGAAAAACTTCTCTTTCTACCATTTTTAGAATTAAAGATTGTCCTTCAATTGGGATAAAAATGGATTCACATAATAGTGTCCTTTCTTTTAATGATTGGGCACCATAAATTCATTCCACTTATTGGGATAAATGAATTGATGCTTTGGCTTCATAAGAAAAACCTCACTTCCCACCATTCTTTGGAATCAAAGTTCGTCTATCAATTGGGAAAAATGCGAATTCACATAATATTCTCCTTTGTTCCATGATTGGGAACCATAAACACATTCTCCTTATTAGGATTAATGATATTGATGCTTTGGTTTCGTAAGAAAAATTTTTCTTTCCAACATGTTTAGAGTTAATGTTCATCTTTCAATTTGGATAAAGATGGATTTCGTAATAATCTTCTTTCTTTCAATGATTGGGCACCACAAATTCATTCTCCTCATTGGGATAAATGATATTGATGCCTTGGTTTCATGAGAAAAACTTCTCTTTCTACCATTTTTAGAATTAAAGTTCATCTTTCAATTTGGATAAACATGGATTCGCTTAATAATCTTTTTTCTTTCAGTGATTGGGCACCACAAATTCATTCTCCTAGTTGGGATAAATGATATTGATGCCTTAGTTTCATAAGAAAAACTTATCCTTCTACCATTTTTAGAATTAAAGTTTATCTTTAGATTTAGATAAACACATATTCACATAGTAACCTTCTTTCTTTTACCGAAGCGGCACAGCAAATTCATTCTCCTCATTGGGATAAGTGATATTGATGCCTTGGTTTCATAAGAAAAACCTCTCTTTCTAACATTTTTAGAATTAAACTTCGCTTTTCAATTGGGATAAACACGAATTCACATAATAATCTCCTTTCTTTTAACGATTGGGCACCAGAAATTCATTCCACTCCTTTGGATAAATGAATTGATGCTTTAGTTTCATTGAATAACTTCACTTCCCACCAATTTTTGGAATCAGAGTTCGTCAATCAATTGGGATTTGCATGAACTTACGTAATAATCTCCTTTGTTTTCATGATTAGGAACCATAAACACTTTCTCCTTGTTGGGTGAGTGATGTTGACACATTGGTTCCATAACGAAAACTTCTTTTTCCACCATCTTTAGAATTAAAGTTCATTTTTCAATTAGGATAAACATAGATTCACATAACAATCTCCGTTCTTTTAATGGTTAGGCACCACATATTCATTCCACTCATCGGGATAAATGAATTAATGCTTTGGTTTCATACAATAAACTCTGCTTCCCACCAGTTTTTAGAATCAAATTTCATCTATCAATTGGGATTAACACGAATACACGTAATAATCTCCTTTATTTCACAATAAAGAACCATAAACACATTCTCCCTATCATGATAAATGATATTGATGCTTTGGTTTCATAAGAAAAGCTTCTCTTTCTACCATTGTTAGAATTAAAGTTCATCTTTCAATTTGGATAAACACAGATTCACATAATAATCTTTTTTATTTCAATGACTAGGCACCACAAATTCATTCTCCTCGTTGGGATAAATGATATTGATGCCTTAGTTTCATAAGAAAAAGTTCTCTTTCTACCATTTTTGGAATGAAAGTTCATTTTCTAGTTGCGATAAACATAGATTCACATAATAATCTCCTTTCTTTTAACGATTGTTCACCACAAATTCATTCCACTCATTAGGATAAATTAATTGATGCTTTGGCCTAATAGAAATACTTCACTTCCCTCTATTTTTGGGAATCAAAGTTTGTCTATCAATTGGGAAAAGCACGAATTCACATAAAAATCTCTTTTGTCTTCATGATTACGAACCATAACTACAATTTCCCTATTATGATAAACGATATTGACGCTTTGGTTTCATAAGAAAAGCTTCTCTTTCTACCATTTTCAGAATTAAAGTTCGTCTTTCAATTTGGATAAACACAGATTCACATAATAATCTCTTTTCTTTCAATTACTGGGCGCCACAAATTCGTTCTCCTCGTTGGGATAAATGATATTGATGCCTTGGTTTCATAAGAAAAACTTCTCTTTCTACCATTTTTGGAATGAAAGTTCATTTTTTAGTTGCGATAAATATGGATTCCCATAATAATCTCCTTTCTTTTAACGATTGTTCACCACAAATTCATTACACTCATTAGGATAAATTAATTGATGCTTTGGCCTAATAGAAATACTTCACTTCCCTCTATTTTTGGGAATCAAAGTTTGTCTATCAATTGGGAATAGCACGAATTCATGTAAAAATCTCCTTTGTTTTCATGATTACGAACCATAACCATAATCTCCCCCTTATGATAAATGATATTGATGCTTTGGTTTCAAAATAAAAGCTTCTCTTTCTACCACTTTTAGAATTAAAGTTTATCTTTCAATTTGGATAAACACGGATTTACATAATAATCTCCTTTCTTTCAATGATTGGGCACCACAAATTCATTCTCCTCGTTGGGATAAATGATATTGATGCCTTGGTTTCGTAAGAAAAACTTCTTTCTACCATTTTTAGAATTAAAGTTTATTTTTTAATTAGGATAAACATGGATTCACATAATAATCTCTTTTTTTTAACGATTAGTCGCCACAAATTCATTCTACTCATTAGGATAAATGAATTGATGCTTTGGTTTAATAGAATACTTCACTTCCCACCATTTTTTTGAATCAAAGTTCATCTATCAATTAGGATAAGCATTAATTCACATAATAATCTCTTTTATTTTCATGATTACGAGCCATAAACACATTCTCCCCATTATGATAAATGATATTGATGTTTTGGTTTCGTAAGAAAAACTTCTCTTTCTACCATTTTTAGATTTAAAGTTTGTCTTTAAATTTGGATAAACATGGATTCACATAATAATCTCCTTTCTTTCAATGATTGGGCACCATAAATTCAATCTCCACATTGGGATATATGAATTGATGCTTTTGTTTCACGAGAAAAGCTTCTTTTTCTACCATTTTTAGAATTAAAGATCGTCTTTCAGTTGGGATGAAAATGGATTCACTTAATAATGTCCTTTCTTTTAATGATTGCGCACCAGAAATTCATTCCCCTCATTGGGATAAATGAATTGATGCTTTGGATTTCGTAAGAAAAACATCACTTCCCACCATTTTTTGGAATCAAAGTTTGCCTATCAATTGGGATAAACACAACTTCATGTAGTATTCTCCTTTGTTCCATGATTGGGAACCATAAACACATTCCCCTTATTGGATTAATGATTTTGACGCTTTGGTTTCATAGGAAAAACTTCTTTTTCTAACATGTTTAGAATTAATGTTCGTCTTTCAATTTGGATAAAGATGGATTCACGTAATAATCTCCTTTCTTTCAATGATTGGGAACCATAAATTCATTCCCCTCATTGGGATAAATGATATTGATGCCTTGGTTTCATAAGAAAAACTTCTCTTTCTGCCATTTTTAGAATTAAAGTTCATCATTCAATTTGGATAAACACGGATTCGTTTAATAATCTTCTTTCTTTCAATGATTGGGCACCACAAATTCATTCTCCTCGTTGGGATAAATGATATTGATGCCTTGGTTTTATAAGAGAAACTTTTCTTTCTAACATTTTTAGAATTAAAGTTTGCCTTTCTAGTTGGATAAACACGGATTCACATAGTAATCTTCTTTCTTTTAATGAAGAGGTGGCATAAATTCATTCTCCTTGCTGAGATAAATGATATTGATGCCTTGGTTTCATAAGAAAAGCTTCTCTTTCTACCATTTTTCGAATTAAAGTTTCATTTTTCAATAGAGATAAACACGAATTCACATAATAATCTCCGTTCTTTTAATGATTGGGTACCACAAATTCATTCCACTCTTTAGGATAAATGAGTTGATGCTTTGGTTTCATTGAAAAACTTCACTTCCCACCATTTTTTGGAATCAAAGTTCGTCTATCAATTAGGATAAGCATGAATTCACGTAATAATCTCCTTTGTTTTCATGATTAGGAGCCATAAACACATTCTCCTCGTTGGGTGAGTGATATCGATACCTTGGTTTCATAATGAAAACTTCTCTTTCCACCATTTTTAGAATTAAAGTTCATCTTTCAATTGGGATAAACACGGATTCACATAACAATCTCCGTTCTTTTAATGATTAGGCACCACAAATTCATTCCACTCATCGGGATAAATGAATTGATGCTTTGGTTTCATACGAAAAGCTTCACTTCCCACCATTTTTTAGAATCAAATTTCGTCAATCAATTGGGATTAACAGGAATACACTTAATAATCTCCTTTATTTTACAATAAGGAACCATAAATAGATTCCCCCTCTAATGATAAATGATATTGATACTTTAGTTTCATAAGAAAAGCTTCTCTTTCTGCCATTTTTAGAATCAAAGTTCATCTTTCAATTTGGATGAACACAGATTCACATAATAATCTCCTTTCTTTTAATGATTGGGCACCACAAATTCATCCTCCTCGTTGGGGTAAATGATATTGATGCCTTAGTTTCAAAAGAAAAATTTCTCTTTCAACCATTTTTGGAATTATGGTTCATTTTTTAATTGGGATAAACGCGGATTCACATAATAATCTCTTTGTTTTTAATGATTGGTCGCCTTAAATTTATTCCACTCATTAGGATAAATGAATTGATGCTTTGGTTTAATAGAATACTTCACTTCCCACCATTTTTTGGCATCAAAGTTCGTCTATCAATTGGGATAAGCATGAATTCTTGTAATAATCTCCTTTCTTTTCATGATTACGAGCCATAAACATATTTTCCCCAATATGATAAATGATATTGATGCTTTGGTTTCATAAGAAAAGCTTCTCTTTCTACCATATTTAGAAATAAACAAGGACTCATATAATAATCTCCTTTCTTTCAATGATTGGGCACCACAAATTCAATCTCCTCATTGGGATATATGAATTGATGTTTTAGTTTCATGAGAAAAACTTCTCTTTCTACCGCTTTTAGAATTAAAGATCGTCTTTCAATTGGGATGAAAATGGATTCACATAATCATGTCCATTCTTTTAATGATTGGGCACCAGAAATTCATTCCACTCGTTAGGATAAATGAATTGATGCCTTGGATTTCATAGGAAAAACCTTATTTCCCACCATTTTTTGGAATCAAAGTTTGCCTATCAATTGGGATAAACACGAATTCACGTAATATTTCCCTTGTTCCATGATTAGGAACCATAAACATATTCTCCTTATTGGGATTAATGATTTTGATGCTTTGGTTTCGTAAGAAAAACTTCTCTTTCAAACATGTTTAGAATTAATGTTCGTCTTTCAATTTGGATAAAGACGGATTCACGTAATAATCTCCTTTCTTTCAATGATTGGGCACCACAAATTCATTCTCCTCATTGGGATAAATGATATTGATGCCTTGGTTTCATAAGAAAAACTTCTCTTTCTACCATTTTTAGAATTAAAGTTCATCTTTCAATTTGGATAAACACGGATTTGCTTCATAATCTTCATTCCTTCAATGATTGGGCACCACAAATTCATTCTCCTCATTGGGATAAATGATTTTGATGCCTTGGTTTAATAAGAAAAGATTCTCTTTCTACCATTTTTAGAATTAAAGTTCATCTTTCAATTTGGATAAACACGGATTCACTTAATAATCTTTTTTCTTTCAACGATTGGGCACCATAAATTCATTCTCCTCATTGGGATAAATGATATTGATGCCTTGGTTTCATAAGAAAAAGTTCTCTTTATACCTTTTTTAGAATTAAAGTTTGTCTTTCGATTTGGATAAATATGGATTCACATAGTAATCTTCTTTCTTTTAACGAAGAGGCGCCCCAAATTCATTCTCCTCTCTGGGATAAATGATATTGATGCCTTGGTTTCATAAGAAAAGCTTCTCTTTCTACCATTTTTATAACTAACGTTCATTTTTCAATTGGGATAAATACCAATTCATATAATAAGCTCTATTCTTTTAACGATGGGGCACCACAAATTCATTCCGCTCATTAGGATAAATGAATTGATGCTTTAGTTTCATTGAAAAACTTCACTTCCCACCATTTTTTGGAATCAAAGTTCGTCTATAAATTGGGATAAGCATGAATTCACGTTAGAATCTCTTTTGTTTTCATGATTAGGAGCCATAAACACATCCTCCTCGTTGGGTGAGTGATATTGATACATTGGTTTCATAACAAAAACTTCGCTTTCCACCATTTTTATAATTAGAGTTCATCGTTCAATTGGGAAAAACATGGATTCACATAACAATCTCCGCTCTTTTAATGATTAGTCAGCATAAATTCATTCCACTCATCGGAATAAATGAATTGACCCTTTGGTTTCATACGAAAAACTTTATTTCCCACCATTTTTTAGAATCAAATTTCGTTTATCAATTGGGAATAAGATGAATACGCTTAATAATCTCCCTTATTTCACAATAAGGAACTATAAACATATTCTCCCCATTATGATAAATGATATTGATGCTTTGGTTTCATAAGAAAAGCTTTTCTTTCTACCATTTTTAGAATCAAAGTTCATCTTTCAATTTGGATAAACACAGATTCACATAATAATCTCATATCTTTCAATGCTTAGGCACCACAAATTCATTCTTCTCATTGGGATAAATGATATTGATGCCTTGGTTTCATAAAAAAAACTTCTCTTTCTAGCATTTTTGGAATTAAAGTTCATTTTTTAATTGGGATAAACATAGATTCACGTAATAATCTCTTTTTTCTTAATGATTGGTTGCCACAAATTCATTCCACTCATTAGGATAAATGAATTGATGCTTTAGTTTAATAGAACACTTCACTTCCCACCATTTTTTGGAATCAAAGTTTGTCTATCAATTAGGATAAGCACGGATTCATGTAATAATCTCTTTTGTTTTCATGATAACGAGCCATAAACATATTCTCCCTATTATGAAAAATGATATTAATGCTTTGGTTTCGTAAGAAAATATTCTCTTTCTACCATTTTTAGAATTAAAGTTTGTATTTTAATTTTGATAAACATGGATTCACATAATAATCTCCTTTCTTTCAATGATTGGGCACCATAAATTCAATCTCCTCATTGGGGTATATGAATTGGTGCTTTAGTTTCATAAGAAAAACTTCTCTTTCCACCATTTTTAGAATTAAAGATCGCCTTTCAATTGGGATGAAAATGGATTCACATAATAATGTCATTTCTTTTAATGATTGGGCACCAAAAATTCATTCCACGCATTGGGATAAATGAATTGATGCTTTAGTTTCATAAGAAAAATCTCACTTCCCACCATTGGAATCAAAGTTCGCCTATCAATTGGGGTAAACACGAATTCACATAATATTCTCCTTTATTCCATGATTGGGGGCCATAAACACATTCTTCTTATAGGGATTAATGATTTTGACGCCTTCATTGTGTAAGAAAAACTTTTATTTCTAACATGCTTAGAATTAACGTTTGTCTCTCAATTTGGATAAAGATGAATTCACGTAATAATCTCCTTTCTTTCAATGATTGTGCACCACAAATTCATTTTCCTCATTGGGATAAATGATATTGATGCCTTGGTTTCATAAGAAAAATCTCTCTTTCTACCATTTTTAGAATTGAAGTTCATCTTTCAATTTGGATAAACACGGATTCGCTTGATAATCTTCCTTCTTTCAATGATTGGGCACCACAAATTCATTCTTCTCATTGGGATAAATGATATTGATGCCTTGGTTTCATAAGAAAATTTTCTCTTTCTACCATTTTTAGTGTTAAAGTTTGTCATTCGATTTGGATAAACATGGATTCACATAGTAATCTCCTTTTTGTTAATGAAGAGGCACCACAAATTCATTCTTCTCGCTGGAATAAATGATATTGATGCCTTGGTTTCATAAGAAAAGCTTCTCTTTCTACCTTTTTTAGAATTACAGTTCATTTTCCAATTGGGATAAATACGAATTCACATAATAATCTCCGTTCTTTTAACGATTGGGCACCACAAATTCATTCCACTGATTAGGATAAATGAATTGATGCTTTGGTTTCATTGAAAAACTTCACTTCCCACCATTTTTTGGAATCAAAGTTCATCTATCAATTGGGATAAGCATGAATTCATGTAATAATCTCTTTTGTTTTCATGATTATGAGCCTTAAACACATTCTCCTCGTTGGGTGAGTGATATTGATACATTGATTTCATAACGAAAACTTCTTTTTCCACCATTTTAGAATTAAAGTTCATCTTTCAATTGGGATAAACACGGATTCAGATAACAATCTCTGTTCTTTTAATGATTAGGCACCACAAATTCATTCCACTTATTGGGATAAATGAATTGATGCTTTGGTTTCATACAAAAAACTTCACTTCCCACCATTTGTTAGAATCAACTTTTGTTGATCAATTAGGATTAACACGAATACACTTAATAATCTCCTTTATTTCATAATAAGGAACTATAAACATATTCTCCCTATTATGATAAATGATATTGACGCTTTGGTTTCATCAGAAAAGCTTCTCTTTCCACCATTTTTAGAATCAAAGTTCATGTTTCAATTTGGAAAAACACAGATTCACATAATAATCTCCTTTCCTTCAATGATTAGGCACCACAAATTCAATCTCCTCATTGGGATAAATGATATTGATGACTTGGTTTCATAAGAAAAACTTCTCTTTCCACCATTTTTGGAATTAAAGTTCATTTTTTAATTGGGATAAACACGGATTCACATAATAATTTCCTTGTTTTTAACGATTAGCCACCAAAAATTCATTCCACTAATTAGGATATACGAATTGATGCTTCGGTTTAGTAGAATACTTTACTTCCCACCATTTTTTGGCATCAAAGTTCATCTATCAATTGGGATAAGCATGAATTTACGTAATAATCTTTTTTGTTTTCATGATTACGAGCCATAAACACATTCTCCCCAGTATGATAAATGATATTGATGCTTTGGTTTCATAAGAAAAGCTTCTCTTTCTACCATTTTTAGAATTAAAGTTTGTCTTTCAATTTGGATAAGCATGGATTCACATAATAATCTCTTTTCTTTCGATGATTGGGCACCACAAATTCAATCTCCTCATTGGGATATATGAATTGATACTTTAGTTTCATGAGAAAAACTTCTCTTTCTACCATTTTTGTAATTAAAGATCGCCTTTCAATTGGGATTAAAATGGATTCACATAATAATGTCCTTTCTCTTAATGATTGGGCAGTAGAAATTCATTCCACTCATTAGGATAAATCAATTGATGCTTTGGTTTCATAAGAAAAACCTCACTTCCCACCATTTTTTGGAATCAAAGTTCGCCTATTGATTAGGATAAACACGAATTCATGTAATATTCTCTTTTGTTCCATGATTGGGAACCATAAACAGATTCTCCTTATCGGGATTAATGATATTGATGCCTTGGTTTCGTAAGAAAAACTTCTCTTTCTAACATGTTTAGAATTAATGCTCGTCTCTCAATTTAGATAAAGAAGCATTCACATAATAATATCATTTCTTTCAATGATTGGGCACCACAAATTCATTCTCTTCATTGGGATAAATGATACTAATGCCTTAGTTTCATAAGAAAAACCTCTCTTTCTACCATTTTTAGAATTAAAGTTCATCTTTCAATTTGGATAAACACGGATTCGCTTGATAATCTTCTTTCTTTCAATGATTAGGCACCACAAATTCATTCTCCTCGTTGGGAAAAATGATATTGATGACTTGGCTTCATAGGAAAAACTTCTCTTTCTGCTATTTTTAGAGTTAAAGTTTGTCTTTCGATTTGGATAAAGAAGGATTTACATAATAATCTCCTCTCTTTTAATGAAGAGGCACAATAAATTCATTCTCCTCGCTGGGATAAATGATATTGATACCTTGGCTTCATAAGAAAAGCTTCTCTTTTTACCATTTTTAGAATTAATGTTCATTTTTCAATTGGGATAAACACGAATTCACAAAATAATCTCTGTTCTTTTAACGATTGGGCACCATAAATTCATTCCACTCGTTAGGATGAATGAATTAATGCTTTCGTTTTGTTGAAAAATTCACTTCCCACCATTTTTTGGAATCAAAGTTCGTCTATCAATTGGGCTAAGAACAAATTCACGTAATAATCTCCTTTGTTTTCATGATTAGGAGCCATAAACACATTCTCCTCGTTGGGTGAGTGATATTGATACATTGGTTTCATAACAAAAACTTCTCTTTCCCCCATTTTTAGAATTAAAGTTCATCTTTCAATTGGGATAAACACGGATTCACATAATAATCTCCGTTCTTTTAATGATTAGGCACCACAAATTCATTCTCCTCGTTGGGATAAATGATATTGATGTCTTGGTTTCATAAGAAAAACTTCTCTTTCTACCATTTTTGGAATTAAAGTTCATTTTTTAATTGGGATAAACATGGATTCACATAATAATCTCCTTTTTCTTCACGATTGGTTGCCACAAATTCATTCCACTCATTAAGATAAATGAATTGATGCTTTGGTTTAATAGAATACCTCACTTCCTACCATTTTTTGGAATCAAAGCTCGTCTATCAATTGGGATAAGCATGAATTCATGTAATAATCCTCTTTGTTTTCATGATTACGAGCCATAAACACATTCTCCCTGTTATGATAAATGATATTGATCCTTTAGTCTCATAAGAAAAGCTCCTCTTTCTACCATTTTTAGAATTAAAGTTTGTCTTTCAATTTGGATAAATATGGATTCATATAATAATCTCCTTTCTTTCAACAACTGGGCACCAAAAATTCAATCTCCTTATTGGGATATATGAATTAATGCTTTAGTTTCATGAGAAAAACTTCTCTTTCTACCATTTTTAGAATTAAAGATTGCCTTTCAGTTAGGATGAAAATGGATTCACATAATAATGCCTTTTCTTTTAATGATTAGGCACCAGAAATTCATTCCATTCATTGCGATAAATGAATTGTTGCTTTGGTTTCATAAGAAAAACCTTACTTCCCACCATTTTTTGGAATCAAAGTTCACCTATCAATTGGGATAAACATAAATTCACGTAATATTCTCTTTTGTTCCATGATTGGGAACCATAAATAGATTCTCCTTATTGGGATTAATGATATTGACGCCTTGGTTTCGTAAGAAAAACTTCTCTTTCTAACATGTTTAGAATTAATGCTCGTCTCTCAATTTGGATAAAGAAGGATTCATATAATAATATCATTTCTTTCAATGATTGGGCACCACAAATTCATTCTCCTCATTGGGATAAATGATATTAATGCCTTAGTTTGATAAGAAAAACCTCTCTTTCTACCATTTTTAGAATTAAAGTTCATCTTTCAATTTGGATAAACACAGATTCACTTGATAATCTTCTTTCTTTCAATGATTGGGCACCAAAAATTCGATCTCCTCGTTGGGATAAATGATATTCATGACTTGGCTTCATAGGAAAAACTTCTCTTTCTACTATTTTTAGAGTTAAAGTTTGTCTTTAGATTTGGATAAACATAGATTTACATACTAATCTCCTCTCTTTTAACGAAGAAGCACAACATATTCATTCTCCTCGCTGGGATAAATGATATTGATGCCTTGGCTTCATAAGAAAAACTTCTTTTTCTACCATTTTTAGAATTAATGTTCATTTTTCAATTGGGATAAATACGAATTCACAAAATAATCTCTGTTCTTTTAACGATTGGGCACCATAAATTTATTCCACTCATTAGGATAAATGAATTGATGCTTTCGTTTATTGAAAAATTCACTTCCCACTATTTTTTGGAATCAAAGTTCGTCTATCAATTGGGATAAGCACGAATTCACATAATAATCTCCTTTGTTTTCATGATTAAGAGCCATAAACACATTATCCTCGTTGGGTGAGTGATATTGATACATTGCTTTCATAACAAAAACTTCTCTTTCCACCATTTTTAGAATTAAAATCCATCTTTCAATTGGGATAAACACGAATTCACATAACAATCTCCGTTCTTTTAATGATTAGGCACCACAAATTCATTCTCCTCGTTGGGATAAATGATATTGATGCCTTGGTTTCATAAGAAAAACTTGTCTTTCTACCATTTTTGGAATTAAAGTTCATTTTTTAATTGGGATAAACACGGATTCACATAATAATCACCTTTTTCTTAATGATTGGCTACCACAAATTCATTCCACTCATTAAGATAAATGAATTTATGCTTTGGTTTCATAGAATACTTCACTTCCCACCATTTTTTGGAATCAAAGCTCGTTTATCAATTGGGATAAGCATGAATTCATGTAATAATCGTCATTGTTATCATGATTACAAGCCATAAACACATTCTCCCTATTATGATAAATAATATTGATGCTTTGGTTTCATAAGAAAAGCTTCTCTTTCTACCATTTTTAGAATTAAAGTTTGTCTTTCAATTTGGATAAACATGGATTCACATAATAATCTCCTTTCTTTTAATGACTGGGCACCAAAAATTCAATCTCCTCATTGGGATATATGAATTGATGCTTTAGTTTCATGAGAAAAACTTCTCTTTCTACCATTTTTATAATTAAAGATCGCCTTTCAATTGGGATGAAAATGGATTCACATAATAATGTCTTTTCTTTTAATGATTGGGCAGCAGAAATTCATTCCACTTATTGTGATAAATGAATTGTTGCTTCGGTTTCATAAGAAAAACCTCACTTCCCACCATTTTTTGGAATCAAAGTTCGCCTATCAATTGGGATAATCATGAATTCACGTAATATTCTCCTTTGTTCCATCATTGGGAACCATAAACACATTCTCCTTATTGGGATTAATGATATTGACGCCTTGGTTTCGTAAGAAAAACTTTTCTTTCTGAGATGTTTAGAAATAATGTTCGTCTCTCAATTTGGATAAAAAAGGATTCACATAATAATCTCCTCCCTTTCAATGATTGGGCACCACAAATTCATTCTCCTCATTGGAATAAATGATATTGATGCCTTGGTTTCATAAGAAAAACTTCTCTTTCTATCATTTTTAGAATTAAAGTTCATCTTTCAATTTGGATAAACACGGATTCGCTTGATAATCTTCTTTTTTTCAATGATTGGGCACCAAAATTCGATCTCCTCGTTGGGATAAATGATATTCATGACTTGGCTTCATAGGAAAAACTTCTCTTTCTACTATTTTTAGAGTTAAAGTTTGTCTTTCGATTTGGATAAACATAGATTTACATAGTAATCTCCTCTCTTTCAATGAAGAGGCACAACAAATTCATTCTCCTCGCTGGGATAAATGATATTGATGCCTTGGCTTCATACGAAAAACTTCTTTTTCTACCATTTTTAGAATTAATGTTCATTTTTCAATTGGGATAAACACGAATGCACAAAATAATCTATGTTCTTTTAACGATTGGGCACCACAAATTTATTCCACTCATTAGGATAAATGAATTGATGCTTTCGTTTCATTGAAAAATTCACTTCCCACTATTTTTTGGAATCAAAGTTCGTCTATCAATTGGGATAAGCACGAATTCACATAATAATCTCCTTTGTTTTCATGATTAAGAGCCATAAACAGATTCTCCTCGTTGGGTGAGTGATATTGATACATTGCCTTCATAACAAAAACCTTCTCTTTTCGCCATTTTTAGAATTAAAGTTCGTCTTTCAATTAGGATAAACACGAATTCACATAACAATCTCCGTTCTTTTAATGATTAGGCACCACAAATTCATTCTCCTCGTTAGGATAAATGATATTGATGCCTTGGTTTCATAAGAAAAACTTGTCTTTCTACCATTTTTGGAATCAAAGTTCATTTTTTAATTGGGATAAACACGGATTCACATAATAATCACCTTTTTCTTAATGATTGGTTGCCATAAATTCATTCCACTCATTAAGATAAATGAATTGATGCTCTGGTTTAGTAGAATACTTCACTTCCCACCATTTTTTGGAATCAAAGCTCGTCTATCAATTGGGATAAGCATGAATTCATGTAATAATCGTCATTGTTTTCATGATTACGAGCCATAAACACATTCTCCCTATTATGATAAATGATATTGATGCTTTGGTTTCATAAGAA
>JBBYHO010200501.1:5751-24640 GCA_038382025.1 Adansonia gregorii | reverse complement strand
GACACTAACATTTTGATCCATAAAGTACCCCCAAACTTAAATGTAAGCCCATACAACAAAAGCTTAAAAGGATGAAACTAGATATGCTTTTGAAGATCAAAGAGAAAGAAAAAAATAATTTGAAGTACAATTTCTCAAAATAGCTAAATGTCCTGAATGGGTAGCCAATACAGTCTCAATCTCTAAAAAGGATAATGGTAAGGTGTAGATGTGTGCAGACTATACGGGCCTGAACTGAACTAGCCCAAAGATAATTTCCCTATGCCTTACATCAAAACCTTAGTAGACAACACTACCAAAAATGCATTGTTCTCTTCATGGATAGATTTTCAAGTTATAACCAAATTAAAATGGTAGCGTGGGACATAGAAAACCACCTTTGTAACCATGCATTGCACTTTTTGTTATAAAGTAATGCCCTTTGGGTTTCAAAAGTCGAAGTAACCTATTAAAGGGTAATGGTAACATTATTCCATGATCTCATGCATAAAAAAATAAAGGTCCATGTGGATAATATGATCACCAAATTGCCAAAAGAGAGTGAACATGTTGCCAATTTATGAAAACTTTTCAAAGAACTTTACAAACATAAGGTCAAGCTAAATCCTGTCAAATGCAAATTTGCTGTCACATTTGGCAAACTATTGAGATTTATTGTGAGTGAAAAAGGAATAAAAGTCAATCTTGACAAAGTAGAGGCCATTCAGAAGCTACCATCACCTTGAACCCAAAAAAAATGAAGAATTTCTTAGAAAGGTTGAACTACATAGCTTAAACTATATCTTAACAAATCAATAAATGCAATCCAATCTTTCAGTTATTTTTAAAACAAAATCCTAAATAATGGAATAAAAAATGTCAGGAAGCCTTGTATAAAGTTAAACAGTATATTTTGAACCCATCAGTAATTGTGTCACCAGTACCCGATAGACCTTTAATCCTATATCTATCAATTTTTGATAAGTCAATAGGTTATATATTTAGTCAACATGATGAGTCGAGTAAGAAGGAACAAGCTATCTTTATTTGAGCAAGATGTTCATGGAATATGAAGGTAACTATTTAACAGTAAAGAAGTTATGTTACGTTTGGCTTAGATAGTTCAAAGATTAAGGCAATACATGTAACACCATACCACATAGTTGATTGCCAAACTCGATCCCATTAAATATTTATGTGAGGTCCTTATCTAGTCAGGAAGATTAACCAAATGGCAAGTCTTGCTTTTCAAATATGACATGTGTATGTAAACCAAAAGGCCATAGGGTAGTGCAATAGCAGACTTCTTAGTAAGCCGAGCAATAGATGACTATTAGCCTTTGGACTTTAAATTTCCTAATAAAGACTTGATGTGCATATCTGAGATAAAAAACCATATCGATAATAGTTCATCTTGGAGAATGTATTTTAATGGAGCTTCAAATGCATTGAGGCATGGAATCAAGGCAATTCTTATTTTACTAATCGGAACTAATACCTTTTCATTGTAAGATTAAACTTTGATTGCATCAACAATATAGCTAAATACAAAGCCTATGTCATGGGACTCCAAGCCGCTATTGAAAAAAGTATTAATGCTTTACAAGTATTTAAAGATTCAATCTTAATCATTTATCAATTGAAAATAGAATGGCAAATGCGCAAGACTAAACTGATTTATTATAGAAAACTGATCTCAGAACTCAAAAAAGAATTTGATGATATCATTTTTCAGCACTTCATTGAGAAGAAAACCAAATAGTAAACTCCTTGGCCACTTTGTTGTCCATGTTCAAAGCTAATTGAGAACTGTATATTGCTCCTATTCAGATGAGCATTTTTACAACTTTAGCATATTGTCAAAATGTTTTACAAGAGAAAAATGGCCTACCATGATATTGTGACATCCTTTAGCATGTCAAAGATCAACAATACCTAGAATATGCTACCAAAACTAATAAAAGAACTATTTAAAGAATAGCTATGAGCTTTATTTTGGATGGTGGAATTTTATGCAACAAAGGTTGGGATTAGGTACTACTCTGGTGTGTGGTTGCCTCCAAAGCCAAAAGAATTCTCGAAGAAGTCCACACATGCCAATGGACACTAAATGGCGAAACAAGTCATGCGATTAGGCTATTACTGGTTAACTCTTAAGAAAGATTGAATCAACCATGCTTGAGAGTGCCATAAATGCCAAATCTATGCAGACAAAATCCATGTCCTGCTATCTCATTTGCTTGTTATGATAGCCCAGTGGCCTTTTTCTATGTGCGACATAGACATGATCGGATCGATCACCCTAGGGCTTCAGTAGACACCATTTTATTTTCGTTGCTATTAATTATTTCACAAAGTAGGTAAAAACATATTCTTATGCCAACGTCACCATTCCATTGAATGTAAATTTGTGAAATGGGACATACATATGTAGATATATGCTTATGAACAAATCATCATGATAATGTGCACAACTTGAAAAACAAGATGACATAAGCATTTTTTTCCTAATTAAAAATTCAACACCATAACTTAGTGCCATACCGTTTGAAAATGAATGGGTAGTTGAAGTAGCTAATAGGAATATTAAAAAATAGTCAAAAAGATAGCTGAAATGTAAAAGATTGGTGTGAGAAGTTACTTTTTGCACTATATGCTTATCGCATAGTAGTTCACACTTCTATAGGTGCTACCCTATTTTCCCTAGTTTATGGCATAAAGGTTATTCTATCTATCGAGGTCAAAATCCCCTTACTTAGAGTCTTGACAGAACCAAAACTGAAAAAGATGAATAAATCAAGAACAAGTATGAATAAATCAATTTCATTAAAAAGAAAAAAAGTAAAAGCCATTTGTCATGAGCGGATGTATCAAAAGTGCATAATGAGAGCCTACAACAAAAAGTTCCATCCTTGCCAGTTGTTAGAAAGTGATCTAGTGCTTAAATAAATCCTCTCGATTCATGAAAATGCTTAAGGAAAATGGACTCCGAATTAGGAAGGGCTATCCATGATAAAGCATATATTTTCTAGAGATCCTTAATCTTAACTAAGATAGAAGGTAACGATCTGCCTAACCCTCTTAATTTTGACTTTGTTAAGAAATACTATGCCTGCAAGGATTCTAGGATGAAAACCTAAAAGGGCATCCTATTATTCTTTTTTTCTTTAAAATAAAAAGAAAGAGCATCTAGGAAAACAAACTTACTTAAGTTGAAAACCTGAAAAAGGGTGTTGCAACCAAACTTTCTTTAAAATTTGACCCAATCCACCCTTACTTGACCAAACACCAAATCGTAACTTGCCCACCTATTCTATGCTAATCTACTCTATCGAATTTCACTCCTGCTTATGCCTAAAAAATAGTGTCTACCTAACCTTGGTCCAACTATCCCACCACAGGGTAATTTAAAAAACCCTTTCATGAGTCAATAGGATTCACCATTTGAGAAAAATCTCTGAAAACACTCAGAGAAAGATTCATGTCATTAGCATTAGGGGCCAAGCAGCTAGAAAAACCATTCTTAAGTATTTTGTATCTTAAAATCTTTCATGATCTCAAAATTTATCATAACTTATACCCCTTTCCTTTTGATTGAAGTACAATTACTTGATTTCTTACAAAATGCTTCTATAACTCTTACATTCCATGTTCCATCAGGTTTATCATTTAATTGATAATACTTGACAAATGAACAGAACTAATAACAGGATTTCCTAGCATTACTTCAAAAGATTGAAACTTTGAAAACTTTGTAGGAATTTTGTTTCATCTTTTATGATCAAGAATAAACCTTGGAAACATAGTCGATTTTAACTTTAGACAATCACATCCTAAAAACATGCTGAAGACCTATTCCCTAGTAAACCTTAGCCTAAAAGTAAGGGGTAAAAATCTTTTTCTACTTGTTATTGAAATAATAAAAATTTATATCAATCCACCTAGACCACTAAAGACATCCGTTGAATAAGAATTAATAAAACAAATCTTTTATACTTGCTAGCAAACTTAACTAAACAAAAAGTCTTCAAACACAAGCCATTTAAACTTAGAACTTTTATTTCAGAATCATGGGCTATCTGTACCTTCTAAAAACAACTTTAACATTCTAAACCTTTAAAAATTTAGCATAAGCTTAGTGAATCCTAAGGAAAGACCGATCACTGGATTAGGCTTTTAAAATCATCACCTTTGCATCACTTAAAAATGCATATCCATCCTCAAGCATTGTTCATACAATAATTAACATCCTTCAGGTGCAAATTCTTACTAACAGTAGTCAAAGTAGCTAAAAACCTTAAGTACAAATTCTTATTTTAAAAAAATCCCTGGTGGGCTCTAGGCAAGAATCCCTAACCTTAAGGGCTCATAAATTGAAAAGCCATCTAGGAAAGGTACCTAATCTCATATCGTTTAGTCTATAAAGAGCTAGACACTTTTTCCTTTTTAATCTTTAAAGAACTAGACACTTTTTCTTTTAGTCCACAAAGAGCTAGGTGCCTTTTCCCTTTTAGTCCATAAAGAGCTAGATGCCTTTTTTTCTTTTTAGTCAACAAAAAGTTAGGTGCCTTTCCCTTTTAGTCAACAAAAAGTTAAACATTTTTTCTTTTTAGTCAACAATGAGCTAGACACCTTTTTTCCTTTTAGTCCATAAAAAGCTAGTGGCTTTTTCCCTTTTAAACCATAAAGAGCTAGACACATTTTCCTTTTAGTCCATAAAGAGCTAGGTACCTTATCTTATTTAGTCAATAAAAAGTTGAATGACAATTGAGTCTGTCTGTAAAGAGCTGGGAGTCTATCTATAAAGAGCTGAGAGTCTATCCATAAAAAGCTAGATGCTAGTCGAGTATATTCATAAAGAGCTAGATGTTAATCGAGATTGTCTACAAAAAGTTGGGTGCTAGTTGAGTTTTCTCAAAAAAAAAAATAAAGCACTAATTAAATCTGTCCATAAAGAGCTAGATGCTAATTGAGCCATTCCATAAAGAGCTAGACACCAGTCGAGTTAGTCTGTAAAAAGCTTTGCACTAATTAGGTTTATCTGTAAAGAGTCGGGCACTTATTAAGTCTGTGCACAAAAAGCTAGGCACCAATCCAATCTACTCATAAAGAGCTGGACATTTATTAAGTTAAAGTACATATTAGTTGGCATCTATCTAGGGAGATCAAACCTTAGGAAATAATCCAAAAGCCTCATGAGAAGGTCAAACCTAACGAAAACATATTTAGACTTTCATTAGAATTACTGCCAATATATTGTGATCATCAGCGTAAATTTAAGAAACATCATCCAACCTTAGACAAAATGGTGTTTATTTGTCTTTGCCCTATTCCTCATACTCAAAATAGTTGGAAAAAGGTAGTTATAGACATCTTATTTTGTTTGTACAGTCATTTGAGGCATCAAAGGTCATTATTCCTAGCATCCTTGGAGTAACTCAAATGAAACAGGTTAGTTTCCCATTATTTTTTACCAAAGTAAGGTATTTAAAAAGCTTAAAGTATGTGGCAATCATATTAATGTGCAAGTATTGAGACTTCACATCACTAAAAATTCAAATTTTCATAAATAATATCGATACAAGAGGCTTTAGTACTGATACCTAAGGTGTGGCATTGATACTTAGCATATCTATATCGATACAGACCTTTGCAGTAGCAAAATCATGACTTTTAGCTAAATGTATCGATACACAACCAAGAGTATCGATACAAGACTTTATGGTATCGATACATGTCTTCACACTGGAAACACATTTGTTTTTGGTATCGATACAAATTTTATCATATAGTAATTGAAAGGTAAAATTTGCTTTATGTATCGATACAAAATGCTATGTATCGATAAACTAAGGCATTTTTGCCTAGTTTGAGCTATTTTTTAGCCTTTGCACCATTGATATAAAAATCTAGCTTAAACATTTTTTTGCACCAAAAATCATCAAAATTCATACTAGGCCTCAAGTTTGGACTTGTGATTGGATTTAAACAAATTTTTTAGGCTTAAATAACCATGATAAGGGACATTTTATACATTATGCAAGTTGTTAAAAGGTAAAACTAATTTTTCTTAACGCTCAACTACATAAATGGCCTTGATCCACTATTTTTTCTAAACAAACCAATGAGTTTGCATGGCAGCTGAGCATAGTACCTTGTCCCTAGATGAGGTACATGCACCAAAACCTCATAATAACCTTGATTTTTGCATCTTTTGTCCTTATATTAAAATGACTATATATGCCAACTTTGGCTCAGCTGAGGTAATTCTATTATACAGAAACCCTACAAAATACATATACATTTTTAATACCAAATACTCACTTTTATACATTTTCGTAATATTCCTTAGCCACAAAAAAAATGAAAAACCCATTTCCATTCCCATAGCTCTTTAAAACTATCGCTAAAATCCCTTCTAAAACCTTTCACTCCACATATCACTTATCTTAAAACTCTTTTCCATCAACACCATAACTAAAAAGCCTTTCTTTTCTTCACCTTATTGCTAATCAACATCTAAAGAAGGAAAAATGTGAGTTTAAAGTTACTTCTTAAAGAAAAAGGTTTTAAAGCTGTTGGTATGTTTTCTCACCCTGTACTATTTATTTTTTTATTTTTTAGCATTTACATCATCCTAGTGAACCTTTTTATGTTACGATGATTGGGATTCTCATGCATGATTATGGCTTTGGTTATGGTAACCTTAGAATTTTAATGATTCGCTTGATGCTTTGAGGCTGCTTGGATGGTCAAACATGCCATGCTTTATTTCCACCATCCTAACAATTCATGTTCATGTATTTCTTGTCATGTTTCATCCACATTCAAATGTATAAATCATACGTTAATGTTCACCTTAACATGTGTTTAGCATAGTCATGCATTTTCTTGCATTTTGT
Source organism: Adansonia gregorii (assembly GCA_038382025.1). Classification (NCBI taxonomy): domain Eukaryota; kingdom Viridiplantae; phylum Streptophyta; class Magnoliopsida; order Malvales; family Malvaceae; genus Adansonia; species Adansonia gregorii. The sequence continues at coordinate 17,759 of JBBYHO010200501.1, read as the reverse complement.
TAGGGCTTATAGAACAAAAATTTCATCTTCAAAATTCTAGAACGCTTTTCCTTGTTTAAACATGTCCGTATCATTTTTCATAACATGATTCCTGATGTCACTTATGAAGTTAATATGTCCATATATCTTTCCTTGCATTTGCCATATTTTCCTAGCCAAAATGTCATATTTTTGTTTAAATGGTCATCTATGTTCATCTTTATGCATGTCATATTTTGTTCTTAACATATTTTCTTGTTAACTTCAAAAATCTAACTTAGAAAAAACAAAGTTAATGTTAGGAATACCTTAAGTATGAAAGACATTTTAATGTATTTCATTAATTTAAACTGATTATTTATATATATTCAAATTATCATTATATCATTGTTATTCCATTCTTATTTAGATTCACATGTTAAAGTAAATGTAAACAAATATGGCTTGTTAACTACTAGTGTTTATAACATTAGAATGTTGCATATAATGGACATTGTATGCGAAAAGAAACATTCTAACGTAAGTAGTCTAAATTGATAGTCCATAATTTATAAGGTTCATGTGACCAATTAACTTATGTTCAGATTACTATGTTGACTTAGTCATCTAGAGCAGTTTGACTCCTAGGTAGAGACATAGATATATTAACTAGAGGTGGTTATATATTGGACTAGACCAAAGTACAATTACTCCATTAATAAGTTAGTTTACATGGATTAATTCATTTTTTTATTTGTATTGTGCAATTGCCTTAATCCCGAGTAAGTAATTAACTCCATGTGTATAACTTGTATGCTTTGACATTCCAAAGGCTAAAACATTTCAAAATAGTAAGCTACCAGATTACTTCATTGGGCATATGATTTATACTCGATGAGAGCTTTACTTATAAATATGGAATTCATAACCCCCATGAAAAGTTAAGGTTATCCTCTTAAAAGGCATTACACGGTATAGTGAAAATGGATGAGGCCTCAATCATTTGTTTGTCAAATGATAAATTGTTCATATATGGTGAAAAATCATTTTCACATGGAGAGTATAATGAAACTTTAAGATAAGGTGATCAAGTAGGTAAAATAGACTTTTAACCTTAAGTTGATCATAGATATCATATAAGGGTATTACACAACTAACAAGGTCATTGGACTAAAATGCTATTTATAAAGCTTACGTAATATGGTATATAATTGGGATTGCAATCGCAGGTCTTTACTGGTATAACTTTGAGATAAATAAATATGTGATTAATTATTCGAGATAGAATAATCAATATATAGATTATTGAGCCGAATTATATATATCCAATTGGTCCCTTCACTAGCTTAATATAATTCCTTAATGGTTAGTTATTGATCAAAATATCCGAATATGAAAAATTTTCAATATAGTGAAGTGGTACGTCGAATTTACTCACTTCAAAAGTGTAGGCATTTTCTTCAACTAGGAAATGAAAACGATTTTGTGGCAATATTTATTTAGAATATATATATTTAATTTGATTAAATATTTATTTAGATAAGAATGAGTAATTTAATTAATCATATTTATCTTTTAATAAATATAAAAATTAATTTAAAATAAATATATATGGGAAATTAATTATTTATACAATTATTTAACATCTATTAAGACTTATTTAACTATTTATTTATAAATTAAATATGGATAATATTTTAAATAAATTAAAAAATTATTTTATTTGTTTATTTTAATTTATGATTAAATTAATTATTTTATCATAGTTAATTTTATTTTGATAACTAATACACAATTATTATATTCGAATAAAATTTTTATGATTTTATTTTGAATTAGAATTAGAGTTATGGAAAATTATTGGCTAAATAAAATTAACAATTTAATTAGAATTAATTAGTATTCAAATTAAACAGGCTAAATTGCATAAAATAAGTTTGGGCCAAAATAGTGTTTATGGATACTAGGGTTTAGGCCAAATTATATTGGGCACCCACAGAGGGTTGGTGCCACATATGGGTTTTATGGAACTAATAAAATAATTATTTTAATTAAAAATTAAAATTAGGGCTACCTTGTTACCTAATATAAATAAGATGCTTATGCCTAGGTTTTTTCTTAGACTTTGGTGACACACTTGGAGGTTTCTAATCACAATATCTCATGATTCTAAACCTTGTGGTAAAAAGTGGTCATTGATGAGAATCAAGCTGTACAAATCCAGTTGATTGAGACCAAGAGTGCCTACAATTTCTACCATTCGTGAATTGGAAAATAGTGGAGAAGGCTAGTTGGTTAAAGCTTTCACACCAATCTAGGAATTCTTGGATGGCATTTTTAGATATGTAACTGAAGTAACTGATTAAGATTGTTTCGTTGTATATAACAACACAATTTAGTACAATCATATTAAAAATTCCACTACACATTTGACCAGTTTGTCATGTTACCTCTGATAAATGGAGAATAAAATGGATTTAATGTTTTCTCACAACTAGTCCTTCAATCTTGGGATAGATCAAGTTCTCTATGTTTGGATTCATAGTCAAATGAAGTTATGAGTTTTGGTTTCCAAAAAAAATAGCCTTTTACTTGTTTTAAAATGTTTAGGGCATGCTATAGAGCTTAATGCCCTTATTTAACAACTTGGTTAATGGGTTGTTTTATCATCCTAAACTACTCTGAGATTATAAAATGAATTCATGACACCCATGTTACCTTTTTTTTTTGTCATGGATGTTTAGACATCCATGGCTTGAGTTTCGTCGTAAAAAACCTAAAAATGCAAAAAAAAAAATCTATGTTTATGCTCTAGCAACACTATACCCACAACTTAAAAATCATTTTCAAACCCAAACACATTTTTTGGAATTTTTTTATTTTTTTCTTGAAAGAATATCAAAATGCCTTTCTAACAATGTCTCATTTGTACCTAGACTATTCCAAATGAAAGAGTTATGTTTTTTTGAACCTTTGCTATCTGGAATCCCTAAAACTAGCAAATTACTTTTTGTTTAGGCCATTTTAGCCCACAAAATGATTTTTTTTGTATTCTTCTAAATATTTTTCCTAGAAAGTTTGTGAGATTCCCTCTTTGGAATGGTATCTTTTGTAATTTAATCATTCCAAAATAGTCTAGGACAATTTTTCAGAGTCTATTATGCCCTTTCTCTTGCATATATTGCCAATGTCGAAAAAAACCCTACTTTGAAAATTAATTCTACCTAGAAAGAGATTTTTTAGGATTTTTGAAATATTTTTTATATTAATCCTTATCGAGTTACCTTTCCAATGGTACCTTGTTCACTCCTTAATACTTTCAGATATATCAAGAATAAATTTGAGCAGGGAGACAAATGATGTTGTCCCATATTTTTGGAATTAAATTTAACTAATTTTCATGAACCACCTTTATCTAGGCATTCAAATGTCTTGACATCCATCCGATTGATTCTTCATGGTATCATGTACCATAACACAAGCCCTATAGGCTCGAATTATGGCTAAAACAAAAAGATAATTTTATTCAAACCTTTGGGTTCTATTTTCAAAATGCCTTTTCCACCCAAAATATTCTTTTTCTGCATAAATATCACAATTTTCATCAATGGGGATACTCCAACACCGCCTCTCAAAGAGGATACTCTAACCCTGCTTTTCATTCAAAACTTGAATTTTCTCTTTTTTAAATCTTTTCAGGATTTTTATTCAATACCTTTTTAAACATAAAATTTTTACCCTTGGGAATACTCCAACTTTATTTTGCAAAGGGAAACTCCAATCCTACATTTCATTCAAAAATTGAATTTTCCTTTTCTTGGATCTTTTTGAGATTTTTAATTAAACCTCTTTTAAATATAAAATTTCCACCATTGGGGATACTTCAATCCCACTCTTCGAAGAGAGACTTTAACCTCATTTTTCATTTAAAATCTAAATTTTCTCCCTCTCAAAACTTCCCAAAAGATCTTTCAATCAAAACTTTCTTTTGAGCACATATAAATCATCACCATTGGGAATATTTCAACCTGCCTTTTGATGGGATATTCTAACCCCGCTTATCAAATTTCACTCAAATTCTAAATTCTCTTTCTTGATCATCCCAGAGTTTATTAATCAAAACCTTTTTTTTCTATCCTCAAGTTACTACCAAATCTAAATGCATCTCAAAATAGTCATTCCAATTATTCCTCAATAATCGAAGATAATTATGAGATACATTTTGATCATTCTTTCTCTTTTATGCTTTTTGTGTGTTTATTTTTATGCAATTTTATTATATTCCTCTTCATCTTACTAACAAGTTTCCCTTTGTAATGGCCATATGTATTCATATTTTAAAATTATTTTCAAAAATTAAAAGGCTATGTTCTGCATCAGTATCTCTTTAGTGCCTGAGATAGAATATTTAAATTTTCTATGTTCCTCACACTTCAGGGTATATAGGTGATTTAAATTTTCTTTCAAAACCCAGATTTATAATTTCATAAAAACTCATGCATCAAAGGGGATTATTTCAAAATAATGATAAAGTGGAATTGATTAAACTAGAACCAAAATGAGACATGGCTATTTGGTACCAATTTCGAGTGTCATAGGGTTACTAATCTTTTCTCATGAGTAACTAAATCCCAAACCCAATCAATAAATCTTTGGACCGTGCAGACCTTAAAATCAATATTTTAAGTTTTTTAACTTGGAACATTGTTTTCAATAGGCATATGATCATGCCTAGCCTGAAATGATCGATAGTGACTCCAAATTTATGGCCACTTTGTGGTAGCTTTTTTAGACTAGTTGGGTGAGTGATTCACCCAATGATCTTTCTTCCGTTCATATTATTGTGTCTAATTTAGATCTCGATCAAGGATAAGCCAGAGGCTCTAACCAATATAACCATCCATGTATTTTTTAATTTGTGCATGCTCTTTTCGACTTATGAAAGAGGTATGTAGCAGCATCTACTAAAGCATTATTTACAAACCGGTGAAATATATTAATTTTGTTACCTTTTTTTATTTTTACACAAGCATTTAAAAGACATCACTATAACCTAAACAAAATGGTGTATAATGCTCTTTGCGTTGTTCTTGATACTCAACAATAGCCAAAAAAATATTCTTTTAGCCCCAATATAGGCATCTCAAGCCCTCATTAAGGCCATGTACAAATGCTTTAATCAAATATCTATCATTTTACGAATGTCTTTCATGATTTTGGGAAGCCAAAATCATGAAAGACATGCAAAATTCATCAAATGTATCAATATTCAATACCTTGCCCTAGGTTATTGATACATTGGCTCCAATATTTTTGTGTAAACCCTACAAGCTGATTGCATTTAAATGTAGAACACTAGCTATTAGTTAATTCATGTAACATCAATTATATTCATTTAATATAATTTAATGTTTTTTTATCCATAAGATTGATATGTAATTAGTGGTTTACATCTAATGTAGATAAAGCCCCTGAAACACATTAGCTTTGCAAGGTTACAATTATAAGATACCTATGTATTAAAGTCGTACTTCTAAGAATGTTCTTGGTCATCATATTTTTAAGATAAGATATTGACAATGCACAAAGACTGGTATATCTAAGACTGGTATGCACAAAGAATGTTCTAAGAGTGTTCTTGGTCATCATATTTTTAAGACAAGATATTGACAATGCACAAAGACTAGTATATATAAGCTTTCATGCATAGGATGCATGTAACTGATCTCATAAATTAAAATACAAAGATACTTGGAGACATCATATTGGTACTTTTTATGGTAACAAGTTCAATAAACATGACCCATTATGATAGTTCCATTTAGTATTTGACTCAAATGTTTATGGAAATGCTCTCATATATCTATATGTAAGTGATCCCTAGAGTTATGACACTATGTCACCTTGTATGTGAATTATCATGCGCAGAAATCATCGTGAAGAGGTACGCAATAGGTGAACACAAAAAAAAGGGGTGGTTCGGGTATTATAAGAAGCATACTAAAGGTGAATGAATGTTCTTAAGAGGGTTCATTACTCTGAGTGATTTAAGTAAAGATATCTTGCATATACTTAACCTATGTTAACTCAAAGACCTTGGCCAAGGCAATATGATTTTGGAGTTAACACATAAGGGCTGTGTATTAATATGGAATAGGTCAAAAGTAGACACTGCACCAAACGTTTGCCTATTCCAAGGTATATGATGAAAGGATTGAATTACTGTCAAAACCAATTTCATTCTTCCTGTATGTCAGGTGGCCATGATGTATTACTAGATGCCAATCTTAGTCTACAAATATAAATAATTCTTTACTAAGTAAATTTATATATTGCTAATATGATGGAGGCATAATGGGTCACATACATAAGGGTGGATTTCTAAAATTAAAATGAGATAGGGTTTAGATTATTTAAAGAGTAAAAGTTACTTGAAAATATTTTAAATTATTCAAAAATGAAAGGCCAAAATGCTAATATGCATGACTTAACCTGGGTATTTAAACTCTACTTTATGCCATCCCTAATATATAAGGACCCTAGAGGTACTTTTTCATCTCCCTATAAGAGAATTTATGCCATTTGTTTCTTTTGTGCCATCTTCTTTAGCTTTTAATAGGAAATTGTTTCTTTACCATTTTTTTTTTGTTTTAGACACATTAAGAGATTGCTTAAGAAAGGTTTTTAAAACCTAATCCACTAACATGCATTTTAGTATATAGGAGTCTCTTTCTTATGAAGAATTTCTAAATCACCTGTTGAATCAACATTAAAGGCTGGAGTGTGGATAACTTTGGTTTATGACAATCAAGCTCAGTGTACAAGATTGAAGTGGAATCTATTTTAACCCGAAGAGATGGACACTTTTAAATTGGTATTATGAAATCTGATTTCTTTCTTTTTTATTTTATAGAGATTGATTAAGATGCTTTCAAGATAATCTATTGATGTTATTCAATATGTTCTACTATTTATCTCTGATTTTTTAGATTTTAATAAAATTTTTTTGTAAATTGATTTCTCCAAATCCAAATAGAGGGCATTTGATGCCTAGGATAAGATCTTTCATAACATTTAAAATTTTTAAATATTAGGGTATGTATCGATACATTATACCAAAGCATCGATACAAGGCTTTAGCAATGCATACAATTTATTTTAAGGCCCTAAAGTATTGATACATTGCCTAATCAATGTTGAAAGGAAATCTCGACTTCATGTATATAGATATAGGCATAAAAATTCAATCAAAATTAAATGTATGTGGCAGAATTAAAAAGAAACACCAAGATTTCCTTAAGATTTTAGCAAAAAATGTATATGTGATTGGATTACATAGACTACTTAAGATTTTCTTTACTGCTAGCTAGAAGGCTTTTCAAGCCTTAGCCAAAAGGTATCTTACCAGTAGCTATCGGTAACATGCCTCACCCTTTTTGCGAGAAGAATTATGCTCTTGCGACTTAAAATATAATTTTTTTCCTTAATGAAAAAGTGTCGTTTCAATTAAGACCCTCCCTTTTTGACCTGTTGGGAGTGAGAAAGTATGAATTCTTAGCTTATAATAATGAATGGGACCATCAGACAAATCGCTTGTCCATTTCATCTTAGATGGCCACCATGAAGTGGCCAATGCTTTGAGTCACCATTGATCATTTAGGTTAGGCATGATCGACTACCAATCGAAATCAACACTCTGAGTTAGAAAATCAAAACATCAATTTCATGGTCTGCGTGGTCTAAAGATTCGACGGTGGGGTTTAAAAGTTGGTAATGCATGGGGAAGTACAAATATCCCCATAATGCCTTAAATCGATAGCTTCTAGCCATGTCTTAACTTAATTACAATTATCTTAGTTTTGGCTTGTCATTATTTTGATATAATCCTCTTTTTATGCATAAATTTGCATAAAATAATTAAACCCAAGCTTTGAAAAAAATTTAAATCTCATATAGGCCCCAAAAATAGTAAGAAACATAAAGATTTTTAACTAAAAAAATTCAAATTTAATTCTTTTAAAACTTAGATGTTCCATTTTAAGCATTAGATAAATACAACATAAAACATTGCCTTGCAATTTTTTGAAAATAATTTAGAAATATGGATACCGAATAGGCATCATAAAGAAAAATATGTTAGTAAAACAAAAATAAATGTAATAAATATTGGATAAAAGTAAACACACAAAAGCATAGAAGAGAAGGGACATCAATATGCATCTCGTAATTGTCTTCGATTATTGAGGAATAAATAGAATGACAATTTTGAGATAGGAATTGAAGGTTGCTTAAGGTGTGAAAAAGAAGGAAGTTTGGATTAAAAGGCCTGAGAATGTCCGAGACATAGAAAGTTTGGATTTTAAGTGAAGTTAAAAAGCGGGGATTATAGTATCCCTTTGAAAAATAGGATTGGAGTATCCCCTTAACTGAAGATTTTAGCAAATTTTAAAGAAATAAGATCGAAAGGCTTAAATTGACAAAGGTTTAATAATTTCATGACAAAATGACATTTTTATCGACTTTGACAAACTGTGTTTTTTAATAAAAATTGACAAAAATTTTGAAAATGCTCATGCAAAAATTTGAGCCCAAAGGGGGTTAACATATGTTCTTCAACTTGATATGGGTTGACTAAACTTATCTCAAGGCATTCAAATACCTTAAAGAGAAAGTTTCAAAAGATATAATTAATTTTGATAAGTACTAAAATAGGGGATAAATTGCCCCTATCCTCCTTTTTGATTTTATTCTAGACAAATTTGAGGGTGCAAAGGGTCAGGGGAAGACCATTTAAAAGATAACTCGATGAGGATTAGATTAAAAATATTCTAAAAATACTAAAATATTGCTTCCCAGGAGAAATATTTTTTAAATAGGCATAAGTTCAACACTAGCAGAATATGTAAGGGAAGTGGCATAGCAGAATTTGAAAATTCATTCTGGAACTCATTAAAAGTTGTTAAATTGGATTTTCCATTTTTAAAAATTTGTTGGAAAATTTTTTTATGAAATTCTAGGAATTAGCTACCGTATATTTTTACCAAATACCCGTGTAGTATTTATGTTGATATTACCTTGAAAAATATAAAATATTCATGAAAAATTTCATATCAACATTTATATTATAGGATGTCAAATGGTCACGTAAGTTACAAATAAATTTTGATTTAAATTTTATTCAATTTAATTTATACGTGTAAATTAAATATTTTTGTACATAATATATATTTTTTTGCTATTTTAAATTACACGTACCTCTAGCTAAGTACCAAACACTTTGATATATTACCAAATTAAATTCTTTTATCTTAATTTATTTGATTTATTTAAATAAATTTGATCTAATATTTTTATTTTTATTTAGCTAATTAACGTGGCTCGTGCATGTTATTTCTTTTCCACTAAAAACATAACATGGCCTTCATTCTTTGCACGTGAAATGGGTGGCATTTCATGCCTTATAACGTGGACACCTAGTAAACAAGGTGGCAAAGCATACTTAAGGCATGTTTATATAATAATTAAAATAATAAGAAAAAGGTGAACATTGGTTTTGGCCGAAGAAAAAAACATGAGGTTTGTTCAAAACTTTTTGATTTTTAACTTCAAAAAAAATTATTTACCTTCATCTCTAAGCAGCCACACTGATAAGAAAAAAAGAAAAAATGAAAAAGAAAAACAAGAAACAACAACACTTGAAAGAGAATTTTGATAATTGGTAGGGTATTTTTCTATCTTTTAATTTTTACTTTGATTTTTATTTAGATTCTTTTTCTTATTGTGAGCTTCATAATAGTTTGACCTAATGGTGTAATTACCAAATTTGGAAGCCAAACTTTGAAGCAATGATCCAATTTTCACAATGTTCTTTATTAGTTTAGTTAAAATTTATGTTAAGTTCATTTTGATTACTTGTATATTTTGTTGTAATAATTTTTTCGACCATAAAATTGAATTTTTGGATATGAAACTTATGGATATGGTCATGCATGAAGTGATTTTGACATGGCTATATTTTGATTAAAATATTTTTGGTTTGGTCAAAACTTTAAAGTAAATTTTGTAATTTTTTCTTTATTTGTTTTAAGTTAATTTGAGATGAATTTACTGTTAATAAGATCTTTAAAGGATAAATCATAATTTTCCCTTTTTTTCAAGATCCATTAGGAACATTTTTATCTTGGTCGAATGGTAAAGATGCTATCTTACAAAGTTTTATTTTTTAAGGCCATTTTATAATTCTAGAAAGCCTAGGGACTAATTTATAATTTTTGCAAATTTGTTACATGGTATGGTTAAGTTTGAATGAATTCTTTTAGGCCAATTTTAGGTCACTTTTATGTGTTTTGGATGCATTTAGATGCTTATTTGTCATTTTTATTCTATATAAGGCCATTTTGTAATTTTAAAAAGTTTAAAGACTTATTTGCAAAATTTTTGCTTTAAGGCCATATGTGTTTGACCAAATTTATTTTATGATTTTTGGTATGATTTTCATAGTTCTTTGTGATGAATTTTGTGTTTAATTATAATTTTATTTTGTACAATAACTAAATTGCCAAATATGGAAAAATCATGTTTAAAAGTACTTGGCTAAATCTTCATTTATATTTTTGCCATGATTTTTTCTGTTGATTTTTAGCTAGTTTGATGATTTTTTTTTGTGATGTTTTATGATGTTTTTGCATTTAGGGGCCAAAATGCAAACTTAAGAAATTAAAGACTATTTTGCAAAGAGCTAAAAATTTTTGTTTCAAGGCCAAAGTGTTGGTTGAATCTTTGTGGATGTGTTTGCTATGTTTTCATATGCATTTATATATGTTCGTGTTATTATATTATTTTTTTACATAGGGACCTAAATATAAATTTAAAAAAAAAGTTTAAAGAGTAAATAGCAAATTTGAGTATTTAAGGGTAAAATGGTTATTTTGTCACTTTTAAATATATTTATTATTCCTAGGGTCTTCCATAGGAGCATAGAAATTTTCAAAATTTTTCATATTCTCTCAGTTTTTTTGTAAGGTACGAAATGAAATTTTTAAAAGTTTAAGGGTTTAATTGTAATTTTGTATTTTAAACCAAATTTTGAATTTTAATTTCTCCATTTAGGCTAAATGCATCATTTCATGATTATTCTAATGCCCGTTAGGGTATCGAGATACTTTCATGTCGAAGGTATACCCTAAGGGCATTTTAGTAATTTTACCTAAAATCAAATCTTAAGTATTAACCAAGATGTTTCTATGCCAAAGGTCTATATTTAGGATTTGTCATTTCATCATTATATTAGTGTATGATAGGGTATCAAGATACTTTCATGTCAAAGGTGTACCCTAAGGTCATTTTGGTAATTTTCTTCATTAGGATGCTTTTATGCCAAAGGTGAATATTTAGGATTGGTTTAGCCATCTATGGTCAGTTTCATGCCCATTAGAGTACCAAGATACTTTCATGTTAAAGGTATAATCTAGGGGTGTTTTGGTAATTTTACCTAAAATCATGTCTTAGGTAAGCACCGGGATGCTTTTATGCCAAAAGTGCATATTTAGGATAGTTTCACACTTTTAGTATTATTTTCTAGTCTTTAAGGTTCACCAGAATATTTTTATGTCAAAAGTATACCTTAGGGGTATTTTCATAATTTTACATTGAAACCATGTCTTATTTGAATATTAGGATACTTTCATGTCAAAAGTACATATTAAAAATAGGTTCATCATATTGGATTGTTTTTAGGTCTTAGGATTAATATTCTAATAAAATTGGGTTTTTTTATTAATTAAGGCAATGCCACCTGATTAAATTAATATATAAAGTTCCTATTAAGATATGCTAAGGGTTCTACAGAATACTTTAATGATGAGACCCTTTTTAAATTGAAGGTCAAGATTTTTTTAATTTTTTGTAAAACTAAAAACCTTCATATTTCACAAGTTCTCCAGTAGGGTGTGAAAAAGAATCATAAAAAATAGCTTTCATTTCCTTTTGGTTCTTTAGATGGGTGTGAAATATATTATGATTACCAAAAATAATAAAACTCGACTTTCTCA
>JBBYHO010199957.1:0-95573 GCA_038382025.1 Adansonia gregorii | reverse complement strand
TCATAACTCAAGTCAAATAACTCTCAAAATGCTCAAAAAATAAAAAAATCCTTAGGCATTCTTTTATTGAGTGGTCTTTAACCCTTTTTTTTGTTTTTTGTTTGTCTCGCTTAAAATCTATTTCGATTTTTGGAACTAGTGCAATTTCATCAATTGTGACAAACGTGCATGCAAGAAATAATCCTTTTTTTTTCATGATTGGGCACCATGTACACATTCTCCTTATTGGTATAGATAACATTAATACTTTGGCTTGGTATGAAATACCTTTCATTCCACCATTTTTTGTAATCACTTTTATTCCACCAATCATGACAAGCATGGATACATGTAGCAATTGTCTTTTTTTCATGATTAGGCACTATAAACTCATTCTCCACATTGGGATAGATGACATTGAAGCTTTGGCTTGATAAGAAAGCTTTTCTTTCCTTCATTTTTTGGAATCAATGTTATTCCATCAATAGTGACTAACATGGATGCCTATATTAATATCATTTCTTTTATGATTGGGTGCCATAAACACATTCTCTTCATTGGGATAGATGACATTGATGTTTTGGCCTGAAAAGAGAAGCTTTTCTTTCCACCTTTTTTGGAATTAATGTTATTCCGTCAGTCATGACAAACATGGATGCATGTACTAATATCATTTCTTTTATGATTGGGCACCATAAACACATTCTTTTCATTGGGATAGATGACATTGATGTTTTGGCCTAATAAGAGAAGCTTTTCTTTACACCATTTTTTGGAATTACTGTTATTCCGTCAGTCGTAACAAACATGGATGCATGTAATAATATCCTTTTTTTCTTGATTGGGCACCATAAACACATTCTCCTCATTGGGTTAGATGATAATGATGCTTTGGCTTGATAAGAGAAGCTCCACCACTTTTTGTAATCAAAGTTATTTCGTCAATCATGACAAACATTGATGCTTTAATAATCTCTTTTTTTTATGATTAGGCACCATAAACACATTCTTTTTTTGGGATATATGACATTGATGCTTTAGCTTGATAAGAAAAGCTTTTTTTTTCGCCTCGTTTTTGGAACTAATGTTATTCTGTGAATCATGACAAATAGAGATGCATGTAAGAATCTCTTTTCCTTCTTGATTGGGCACCATGAACATATTCTCCTTATTGGGATAGGTGACATTAACGCTTTGGCTTGATAAGAAAAGCTTTTTTTTCATCTTTTGGAATCAATGTTAATCCGTCAATCATGTAAAACATGGATGCATGTATTAATATCCTTGCTTTTACGATTAGGCACTATAAACACATTCTATTTATTGGGATAGATGACATTGTTGCATTGGCTTGATAAGAAAAGCTTTTCTTTCCTTCATTTTTTAGATTCAATGTTATTCTATTAATTGTGACAAAAGTGGATGCATGTGTTAATCTCCTTTTTCTCATGATTAGGCACCATAAATACATTCTCCTTATTCGGATAGACGACATTGATGTTTTAGCTTAATAAGAAAAGCTTTTTTTCCACCTTTTTTTAGAACCAATGTTATTTCATGAATCACGACAAATACAGATGCATGTAAGAATCTCTTTTCCTTCATGATTGGGCAGCATAAACACATTCTCCTCATTTAGATGGATGACGTTGATGCTTTGCCTTGGTAGCAAAAGCTTTTCTTTCCTTTATTTTTTTGAAGCAATGTTATTTTATAAATCATGGCAAGCATGGATGCACATATTAATCACCTTTTCTTCATGATTGGGCACTATAAACACATTCTCCTCATTGGGATTGATGACATTAATGCTTTGGCTTGATAAGAAAAGCTTTGCTTTCCACCATTTTTTAGATTCAATGTCTTTCTGTCAATTGTGACAAACATGGATGCATGTGTTAATCTCCTTATTTTCATGATTAGGCTCCATAAACACATTTTCCTCATTAGGATAGATGACATTGATGCTTTGGCTTGGTAAGAAAAGCTTTTCTTTCCTTTAATTTTTTAAATCAATGTTATTCCGTCAATAGTGACAAACATGGATGCATGTATTAATATCCTTTCTTTTAAGATTGGGCACCGTAAACATATTCTCTTCATTTGGATAGATGACATTGATATTTTGGCTTAATAAGAGAAGCTCTTCTTTCCCTTATATTTTGGAATTACTGTTGTTCTATCAATCACGACAAGCATGAATGCATGTAATAATACCCTTTTTTCATGATTGGGCACCATAAACACATTTTCTTCATTGGAGTGATGACATTGATGCTTTGTCTTGGTAAGAGAATCTTTTTATTCCACCATTTTTTGAAATCAATTTTATTCCATCAATCTTGACAAACATAGATGCTTGCAATAATCTTCTTTTTTTCATGATTGGCACCATAAACATATTCGCTCATTAGGATAGATGACATTGACGCCTTGGCTTGATAAAAAAAGGCTTTTCTTTCCTTTATTTTTTGGAATCAATGCAATTTCATCAATTGTGACAAACGTGCATGCAAGTAATAATCCTTTTTTTTATGATTAGGCACCATGTACACATTCTCCTTATTGGGATAGATAATATTGATACTTTGGCTCGGTATGAAATGCCTTTCATTCCACCATTTTTTGCAATCAATTTTATTTCGCTAATCGCGACAAGCATGGATGCATGTAGTAATCGCCTTTTTTCCATGAGTAGGCACAATAAACTCATCCTTCACGTTGGGATAGATGACATTGATGCTTTGGCTTGATAAGAAAGCATTTTTATCCTTTATTTTTTGGAATCAATGTTATTTCGTCAATAGTGACAAACATGGATGCATGTATTAATAACATTTCTTTTATGATTGGGCACCATAAACACATTCTCTTCATTGGGATAAATGACATTGATGTTTTGGCTTGATAAGAGAGGCTTTTCTTTCCACCATTTTTTGGAATTAATGTTATTCCGTCAGTCATGACAAACATGGATGCATGTAATAATATCCTTTTTTTTCTTGATTGGGCACCATAAACACATTCCCCTCTTTGGGTTAGATGACATTGATGCTTTGGCTTGCTAAGAGAAGCTCCACCACTTTTTGTAATCAAAGTTATTTCTTCAATCATGATAAACATGGATGCTTTAATAATCTCTTTTTTTCATGATGAGGCACCATAAACATTTCTCTTTATTGGGATAGACAACATTGATGCTTTGTCTTGATAAGAAAAGCCTTTTTTCCACCTTTTTTTTGGAACCAATGTTATTCCATGAATCATGACAAATACAGATGCATGTAAGAATCTCCTTTCCTTCTTAATTGGGCACCATGAACATATTCTCCTCCTTGGGATAAATGACGTTGACGCTTGGCTTGATAAGAAAAGCTTTTTTTTCATCTTTTGGAATCAATGTTAATCTGCCAATCGTGATAAACATGAATTCATGTATTAATATCGTTTCTTTTACGATTAGGTGCCATAAACACATTCTCTTTATTGGGATAGATGACATTGTTGCATTGGCTTGATAAGAAAAGCTTTTCTTCCCACCATTTTATGGATTCAATGTTATTCTATCAATTGTGACAAACATAGATGCATGTGTTAATCACTTTTTTTTTCATGATTAGGCACCATAAACACATTCTTCTTTTTAGGATAGATGACATTGATGCTTTGGCTTAATAAGAAAAGCCTTTGTTTCCACCTTTTTTTGGATCTAATATTATTCCGTGAATCATGACAAATACAGATGCATGAAAGAATCTTTTTTCCTTCATGATTGGGCACCATAAACATATTCTCCTCATTCGGATGGATGACATTGATGCTTTGCCTTAGATGGAAAAGGCTTTTTTTCCTTCATCTTTTTGAAACAATGTTATTTTGTAAATCATGACAAGCATGGATGCAGATATTAATCACCTTTTCCTTATGATTAGGCACCATAAACACATTCTCCTTATTGGGATTGATGACATTAATGCTTTGGCTTGATAAGAAAAGCTTTGCTTTCCACCATTTTTTAGATTCAATGTCATTCTGTCAATTATGACAAACATGGATGCATGTGTTAATCTCCTTATTTTCATGATTAGGCTATATAAACACATTCTCCTCATTAGGATAGATGACATTGATGCTTTGGCTTGGTAAGAAAAGCTTTTCTTTCCTTCAATTTTTCAAATCAATGTTATTCCATCAATAGTGACAAACATGGATGCATGTATTAATATCCTTTTTTTTTATTGGGCACCATAAACACATTCTCTTCATTGGGATAGATGACATTGATATTTTGGCTTGATAAGAGAAGCTCTCCTTTCCATATTTTTTTGGAATTACTATTGTTCTGTCAATTGTGGCAAGCATGGGTGCATGTAATAATATCCTTTTTTTCATGATTGGGCACCATAAACACATTTTCCTCATTGGGGTAGATGACATTGATGCTTTGGCTTGATAAGAGAATATTTTCATTCCACCAATTTTTGAAATCAATTTTATTCTACCAATCTTGACAAACATGGATGCTTGCAATAATTTCTTTTTTTTCATGGTTGGCACCATAAACAGATTTGCTCGTTGGGATAGATGACATTGACACTTTGGCTTGATAAAAAAAGCTTTTCTTTCCTTTATTTTTTGGAATCAATGCAATTTCACTAATTATGACAAACGTGCATGCAAGTAATAATCCCTTTTTTTCATGATTGGGCACCATGTACACATTTTCCTTTTTGGGATAGATAATATTGATACTTTGGCTCGGTATGAAATGCCTTTCATTCTACCATTTTTTGTAATCAATTTTCTTCTGCCAATCGTGACAAGCATGGATGCATGTAGTAATCACCTTTTTTTCATGATTAGGCACTATAATCTCATTCTCCATGTTGGGATAGATGACATTGATGCTTTGGCTTGATAAGAAAGCTTTTCTTTCCTTCATTTTTTGGAATCAATGTTATTCCGTCAATAGTGACAAACATGGATGCATGTATTAATATCATTTCTTTTATGATTGGGCACCATAAACACATTTTCTTCATTGGGGTAGATGATATTGATGTTTTGGCTTGATAAGAAAAGCTTTTCTTTCCACCACTTTTTGGAATTAATGTTACTCCATCAGTCATGACAAACATGGATGCATGTAATAATATCCTTTTTTTCTTGATTGGGCACCATAAACACTTTCTCCTCCTTGGGTTAGATGACATTGATGCTTTGGCTTAATAAGAGAAGCTCCACCACATTTTTGTAATAAAAGTTATTCTATCACTCATGACACACATGGATGCTTTAATAATCTTATTTTTCTTATGATTAGGCACCATAAACACATTCTCTTTATTGGGATAAATGACATTAATGCTTGGTTTGTTAAAAAAGCTTTTCTTTCCACCTTTTTCTTGGAACCAATGTTATTTTGTGAATCGTGACAAATGTAAATGCACGTAAGAATCTCCTTTTCTTCATGATTGGGCACCATAAACACATTCTCTTCCTTTGGATGGATGACATTGATGCTTTGCCTTGGTCAAAAAAGCTTTTCTTTGCTTCATTTTTTGGAAACAATGTTATTCCATCAATCATAACAAAAATGGATGCACATATTAATCTCCTTTTGATTGGGCACCATAAACATATTCTCCTCATTTGGATAGATGACATTGATGCTTTGGGTTGATAAGAAAAGCTTTTGTTTCCAATATTTTTTGGAATTAATGTTGTTCAGTTAATCATGGCAAGCATGATGCATGTAATAATATTCTTTTTTTCATGGTTGGGCACGATAAACACATTCTCCTTATTGTGATAGATGATATTAATGCTTCGGCTTCATATGAAAAGCTTTTTTTTCCACCATTTTTTGGAATCAATATTATTCCGTCAATCATGACAAACGTGTATGCTTGTAATAATCTCCTTTTTTTGTAGATTAGGTACCATAAATGCATTCTCCTTATTAGGATAGATAACATTGACGCTTTGGCTTTCTATGAAATGTTTTTTTTCCTTCATTTTTTGGAATCAAAGTTAATCATTAATCATGACAAACATGGATGCATGTATTAATATCCTTTCTTTTTTGATTGGGCACCCAAAACATATTCTATTCATTAGGATAGATGACATTGATGTTTTGGTTTGAAAAAAGAAACTTTTCTTTCCACCATTTTTTGGAATCAATGTTATTTCGTTAATTGTGACAAGCATGGATGCGTGTAATAATGCCCCTTTTTTCTTGATTGGGCACTATAAACACATTCTCCTGATTGGGTTAGATGACATTGATGCTATAGCTTGGTAAAAGAAGCCTTTTTTTCCACCCTTTTTTGGAATCTCCTTTTCTTCATGATTGGGCACCATAAACACATTCTCCTCATTCGGATGGATGACATTGATGCTTTGCCTTGGTCGAAAAAGCTTTTCTTTCCTTCATTTTTTGGAAATAATGTTATTCTGTTAATCATGACAAACATGGATGCACATATTAATCTCCTTTTGATTGAGCACCATAAACACATTCTCCTCTTTGGGATAGATGACATTGATGCTTTGGGTTGATAAGAAAAGCTTTTGTTTCCACCATTTTTTGGAATTAATGTTGTTCCATCAATTCTGACAAGCATGGATGCATGTAATAATATACTTTTTTTCATGATTGGGCACCATACTCGCATTCTTCTTGTTGTGATAGATGATATTGATGCTTTGGCTTCGTGTGAAAAGCTCTTCTTTCTACCATTTTTTGGAATCTATGTTATTCCGTTAATCATGACAAACATGGATGCACGTATTATTATCCTTTCTTTTCTGATTGGGCACCCAAAATACATTCTCTTCATTGGGATAGATGACATTAATGTTTTGGCTTAATATGAGAAGCTTTTTTTCCACCATTTTTTCAAATCAATGTTATTCCGTCGATCGCGGCAAGCATGGATGCTTATAATAATATCCTATTTTTCTTGATTGGGCACCATAAACACAGTCTCCTCATTGGGTTAGATGACATTGATGCTTTTGCTTCATAAGAGAAGCTTTTCTGTGCACCATTTTTTGTAATCAATGTTATTCTGTTAATCGTGACAAACATGGATGCATGTAATATTCTCCTTTTTTTCATGACTAGGCACCATAAACACATCCTCCTCGCTGGGATAGATGACATTGACGCTTTGGCTTGATAAGAAAAGCTTTTTTTTCTGCATTTTTGGAATCAATGTTAATACATCAATCGTGACAAACATGGATGCATGTATTAATTTCCTTTCTTTTATGATTAGGCACCATAAACACATTCCCTTCATTGGGATAGATGGCATTGATGTATTGGCTTGATAAGAGAAGCTTTTCTTTCCACCATTTTTTGGAATTAATGTTATTCTGTCAATCATGGCAAACATGAATGCTTGTAATAATCTCCTTTTTTTCATGATTAGGCGCCTTTAACATATTCTCCTTATTGGGATAGATGACATTGATGCTTTGGCTTGATAAGAAAAGCTTTTTTTTACTTTTTTTTAGAACCAATGTTATTCCATGAGTTGTAACAAATATGGATGCACGTAAGAATCTTCTTTTCTTCATGATTGGGCACTATAAATACATTTTCCTCAATCAGATGGATGACATTGATTCTTTGCCTTGGTCGAAAAAGCTTTTCTTTCCTTCATTTTTTGGAAATAATGTTATTCCATCAATCATGACAAGCATGGATGCACATATTAATGACCCTTTCTTCATGATTGGGCACCATAAACAATTTTCCTCATTCGGATGGATGACAATGTTATTCCATGAGTTGTGACAAATATGGATGCATGTAAGAATCTTATTTTCTTCATGATTGGGCACCATAAATACATTCTCCTCAGTCAGATGGATGACATTCATGCTTTACCTTGGTCGGAAAAGTTTTTCTTTCCTTCAATTTTTGGAAACAATGTTATTCCATCAATCATGAAAAAGATGGAAACACTTATTAATCTCCTTTTCTTCATGATTGGGAACTATAAACATATTCTCCTCTTAGGATAGATGACATTGATGCTTTGGGTTGATGAGAAAAGCTTTTTTTCCCTATTTTTTGGAATCAATGCTATTCTGTCAAGTGTGGCAAACATGGATGCATATGCTAATTTCTTTTTTTTCATGATTAGGCTCCATAAACGCGTTCTCCTCATAGGGATATCTGACACTGATCTTTGGCTTGATAAGAAAAGCTTTCCTGTCCTTCATTTTTTTGAAATCAATGTTTTTATTTAATCATGACAAGCATTGATGCATGTAATAATATTCTTTTTTTTTCATGATTAGGCACCGTAAGCATATTTTCCTCATTAGGATAAATGATATTGACACTTTGGTTGATAAGAAAAGCATTTTTTTCCTTTATTTTTTGCAATCAATGTTATTTCATCAATCATGACAAGCATGGATGCATATATTAATGTCCTTCCTTTTATGATTGGGCACCATAAACACATTCTCTTTATTGGGATAGATGACATTGATGCTTTGGCTTGATAAGAGAAGCTTTTTTGTCCACCATTTTTTGGAATCAATGTTATTTCGTCAATCGTGATAGGAATGGATGCATGTAATAATATCATTTTTTTTCTCGAATGGGCACTATAAACACATTATCCTCATTGGGGTAGATGACATTAATGCGTTGGCTTTATAAGAGAAGCTTTTCATTCCACCATTTTTTGTAATCAATGTTATTCTGTCAATCTTGACAAAGATGGATAATCTCTTTTTTTTTTCAAGATTAGGCACCATAAACACATTTTTCTCATTGGGATATATGACATTGATGCCTTGGCTTGATAAGAAAAGCTTTTTTTTCCTTCATGTTTTGGAACCATTGTTATTTTGTGAATCATGACAAACATGGATGCACATAAGAATCTCCTTTTCTTCATGATTGGGTGCCATCAACACATTCTCCTCATTCGGATATAAGACATTGACACTTTGCCTTGGTAATAAAAGCTTTTCATTTCTTCATTTTTTGGAAACAATGTTATTCCGTCAATCGTGGCAAACATGGATGCACGTATTAATCTCATTTTCTTCATGTTGGGCACCATAAACACATTCTCCTTATTAGGATAGATGACATTGATGCTTTGGCTTGATAAGAAAACTTTTCTTTCCACCATTTTTTGGAACCAATGATGTTTCGTGAATCATAACAACATGGATGCATGTAAAAATCTCTTTTTCTTCGTGATTGGGCGCATAAACACATTCTCCTCATTTGGGTGGATGACACTGATGCTTTGCGTTGGTAGGAAAAGCTTTTCTTTCCTTTATTTTTTGGAGATAATGTTATTTCGTCAATCATGACAAGCATGGATGCATGCTTTAATATATTTTTCTTCATGATTGGGCACCATAAACACATTATCCACATTAGGATAGATGGCATTGATGCTTTAGCTTGATAAGAAAAGCTTTTCTTTCCTCTATTTTTTGGAATCAATGTTATTCTGTCAATTGTGACAAAATGGATGCATGTGTTAATCTCCTTTTCTTCATGATTAGGCCCTGTAAACACATTCCTCCCATTGGGATAGATGACATTGATGCTTTTGCTTGATAAGAAAAGCTTTCCTTTCCTTAATTTTTTTGAAATCAATGTTATTTTGTTAATCGTGACAAGCATTGATGCATGTAATAATATTCTTTTTTTTTTTCATGACTGGGCACCATAAACACATTCTCCTTATTGGGAGAGATGATATTAACACTTTGGCTTGACATGAAAAGCATTTTTTTCCTTCATTTTTTGGAATCAATGTTATTCCATCAATCGTGACAAACATGGATGCGTGTATTAATATCCTTTGTTTTATGATTGGGCACCATAAACGCCTTCTCTTTGTTGGGGTAGATGACATTGATGACATTGATGTTTTGGCTTGATAAGAGAAGCTTTTCTTTCCACCATTTTTTTGAATTAATGTTGTTTCATCAATCATGGCAAGCATGGATACAAGTAATAATATTCGTTTTGTCATGATTGGGCACCATAAACACATTTTCTCATTAGGGTAGATGACATTGATGCTTTGGCTTTATAAGAGAAGCTTTTCATTCCACCATTTTTTGTAATCAATGTTATTCTGTCAGTCTTGACAAACATGGATGCATGTAATAATCTCCTTTTTTTCATGATTAGGCACCATGAACACATTCTCTTCGTTAGGATAGATGACATTGGCACTTTGGCTCAATAAGAAAAGCATTCTTTCCACCATTTTTTATAATCAATGTTATTTCGTCAATTGTGGATGCATGTAATAGTCTCTTTTTTTTCTTGACTAGGCACTGTAAACACATTCTCCTCATTCGGATAGATGGCATTGATGTTTTGGCTTGATAAGAGAAGGCTTTCTTTCCACCATTTTTTCAAATTAATATTGTTCTATCAATCGCGACAAGTATGGATGCATGTAATAATATCCTTCTTTTCATGATAAGGCACTATAAACACATTCTCCTCATTGGGTAGATGACATTGATGCTTTAGCTTTATAAGAGAAGCTTTTCATTCCACCATTTTTTAATCAACGTTATTCCGTCAATCTTGACAAACTTGGATACATGCAATAATCTCATTCTTTTCATGATTAGGCACCATAAGCACATTCTTTTTGTTTGGATAGATGACATTGATGCTTTGGCTTGATAAGAAAAGCTTTTATTACTTTCATTTTTTGGATTCAATGTTAATTCGTCAATTGTGACAAACATGGATGCATGTATTAGTATCGTTTCTTTTATGATTGGGCACGATAAACACATTCTCTTCATTGGGATAGTTGGCATTAAAGTTTTGGCTTGTTAAAAGAAGCTTTTCTTTCCAACATTTTATGGAATTAATGTTGTTCTGTCAATCGTGACAAGCATGGATGCATGTAATAATATCAATTTTTTCATGATTGGCACCATAAACACATTCTCCTCATTCGGATAAATGACATTGATGCTTTGGCTTGATAAGAAAAGCTTTTCTTTCGTTCATTTTTTGGATTCAATGTTAATTCATCAATTATGACAAACATGGATGCATGTATTAATATCGTTTCTTTTATGATTGCGCACGATAAACACATTCTCTTCATTGGAATAGTTGACATTGAAGTTTGCCTTAATAAAAGAAGCTTTTCTTTCCAGCATTTTATGGAATCAATGTTGTTCTGTCAATCGTGACAAGCATGGATGCATGTAATAATATCATTCTTTTATGATTAGCACCATAAACATATTCTCCTTATTATGTTAGATGACATTGATGCTTTGGCTTCATAAGAGAATCTTTTCATTCCATCATTTTTGTAATCAATGTTATTTCGTCAATCGTGACAAACATGGATGCTTGTGTTAATCTCCTTTTTTTCTTGATTAGGCCCTATAAACACATTTTTGTCTTTGGGATAGACGATATTGATGCTTTGGGCTAATAAAAAAAGCTTTTCTTTTCTTCATTTTTTGAAATCAATGTTAATCCGTCAATCGTGACAGACATGGATGAATGTATTAATATCCTTTCGTTTATTATTGGGTATCATAAGCACATTCTCCTCATTAGGTTAGATACATTGATGCTTTGGCTTGAAAAGAGAAGCTTTTCTTTCCACTATTTTTTGGAATGAATGTTATTCTGTCAATCGTGACAATCATAGATGCATGCAATAATATCATTTTTTTCATCATTGGGCACCATAAACACATTCTCCTTATTGGGTTAGATGACATTGATGCTTTGGCTTAATAAGAGAAGCATTTTATTCCACCCTTTTTTCTAATCAATGTTACTCCATCAATCGGAAGAAACATGGATGCTTGTGTTAATCTCATTTTTTTCTTGATTAGGCACTATAAACATATTCTCTTCATTCGGATATATGACATTGATGTACTGGCTTGATAAGAGAAATATCTCATTCAATCATTTTTTGTAATCAATATTATTTTGTCAATTGTGACAAACATGGATGCTTGTGTTAATCTCCTTTTTTTCTTGATTAGGCCCTATAAACACATTCTCATCATTGGGATAGATGACATTGATGCTTTGGCTTGATAAGAAAAGCTTTTTTTTCCATCATTTTTTGGAATCAATGTTAATCCATCAATCGTGACTAACATGGATGCATGTATTAATATCCTTTCTTTTGTGATTGGGCACCATAAAAACATTTTCTTCATCGAGATAGATGACATTGACGTTTTGGATTGATAAAAGAAGCTTTTCCTTCCACCATTATTTGGGATCAATGTTATTCTATCAATCATGACAAGCATGGATGAATGAAATAATATCTTTTTTTTCATGATTGGGTACCATAAACATATTCTCCTTATTAGGTTAGCTGACATTGATGCTTTGGCTTGATAAAAGAAGCATTTTATTCCACCATTTTTTGTAATCAATGTTATTCCATCAATCATGACAAACCTGGATGCTTGTCTTAATCTCCTTTTTTTTCTTGATTAGGCCCTATAAACATATTCTCATCATTCGGATAGATGACATTGATGCTTTGGCTTGATAAGAAAAGCTTTTTTTCTTTTATTTTTTGGAATCGATGTTAATCCATCAATCGTGACAGACATGGATAAATGTATTTATATCCTTTCTTTTATTAGTGGGCACCATAAGCACATTCTCCTCATTGGGTTAGATGACATTGATGCTTTGGCTTGATAAGAGAAGCTTTTCTTTCCACCATTTTTTGGAATGAATGTTATTCTGTCAATCGTGACAATAATGGATGCATGTAATAATATCATTTTTTTCATGATTGGGCACCATAAACACATTCTCCTTATTGGGTTAGATGACATTGATGCTTTGGCTTGATAAGAGAAGCATTTCATTCCGCCATTTTTTGTAATCAATGTTATTCCATCAATCATGACAAACTTGGATGCTTGTCTTAATCTCTTTTTTTTTCTTGATTCGGCCCCACAAACACATTCTCATCATTGGGTTAGATGACATTGATGCTCTGGCTTGATAAGAGAAACTTTTCTTTCCGCCATTTTTTTGTAATCAATGTTATTCATCGAGCATGATAAGCATGGATGAATGTAATAATACCTTTTTTTCATGATTAGACTCCATAAACACATTCTCCTCATTGGGATAGATGACATTGATGCTTTGGCTTGATAAGAAAAGCTATTCTTTCCACCATTTTTTAGAACCAATGTTATTCCATGAATCGTGACAAACATGGATGCACATAGGAATCTCCTTTTGTTAATGATTGGGCACCATAAACAGATTCTCTTTCTTCGGATAGATTAAATTGATGTTTGCCTTGGTAGGAAAAGCTTTTCTTTCCTTAATTTTTTGGAAACAATGTTATTCTATTAGTCATGACAAACATGGATGCATGTAGTAGTCTCTTTTTCTTTATGATTGGGCACCATAAACAAATTCTCCTCATTTGGATAGATGGCATTAATGCTTTGGCATGATAAAAAAAAGCTTTTCCTTCCACCATATTTTGGAATCAAAGTTATTTTTTTTGAATTATGACAAACATGGATGCATGTGTTAATCTTTTTTTTTCATGATTACACATTCTTCTTATTGGGTTAGATGGCATTGATGCTTTGGCTTGATAAAAAAGCTCTTCTTTCCACCATTTTTTGGAACCAATGTTATTCTTGAATCGGGACAAACATGGATGCACATAAGAATCTCTTTTTCTTCATGATTGGGTGCCATAAACAAATTCTCCATAGTCTAATAGATGACATTGACGCTTTGCCTTGGCAAGAAAAGCTTTTTTTTTTCTTTCATTTTTTGGAAACAGTGCTA
Organism: Adansonia gregorii; assembly: GCA_038382025.1. Taxonomy (NCBI): domain Eukaryota; kingdom Viridiplantae; phylum Streptophyta; class Magnoliopsida; order Malvales; family Malvaceae; genus Adansonia; species Adansonia gregorii. The sequence goes on along the minus strand of JBBYHO010199957.1, from coordinate 81,745 downwards.
TTCTGTCAACCGTGACAAACATGGATGCACATATTAATCTCTTTTTCTTCATGATTGGGAACCATAAACACATTCTCCTTATTCGGATAGATGATATTGATGCTTTGGCTTGATAAGAGAAGCTTTTCATTCCACTATTTTTTGTAATTAATGTTATTACATCAATCATGACAAACATAGATGCTTGTGTTAATCTATTTTTTTTCCTGATTAGGCCCCATAAACACATTCTCGTCATTGAGATAGATGACATTGATGCTTTTGCTTGATAAGAAAAGCTTTTCTCTCCTTCATTTTTTGGAATCAATGTTAATCCATCAATCATGAATAACATGGGTGCATGTATAAATATCCTTTCTTTTATGATTGGGCACCATAAACACATTCTCTTCATTGGGATAGAAGACATTGACCTTTTGGCTTGATAAGAAAAGCTTTTCCTTCCACCATTATTTCGGATCAATGTTATTCTGTCAATCATGACAAGCATGGATGAATGAAATAATATCCTTTTTTTCATGATTGGGCACCATAAACACATTCTCCTCACCAGGATAGATGATATTGATGCTTTGGCTTGATAAGAGAAGCATTTCATTCCACTATTTTTTGTAATCAATGTTATTCCATCAATCATGACAAACCTGGATGCTTGTCTTAATCTCTTTTTTTCCTTGATTCGGCCCCACAAACACATTCTCATCATTGGGATAGATGACATTAATGCTTTGGCTTGATAAGAAAACCTTTTTTTCCTTTATTTTTTGGAGTCAATGTTAATGCATCAATCGTGACAAACATGGATGCATGCATTAAAATCCTTTCTTTTATGATTAGGCACTATAAACACATTCTCTTCATTGGGATAGATGAGATTGACATTTTGGCTTGAAAAGAGATGTATTTCATTCCACCATTATTTAGGATCAATGTTATTCCGTCAATCATGACAAGCATGGAAGCATGTAATAATATCCTTTTTTTCATGACTCCTCATTAGGTTAGATGACATTGATGCTTTGGCTGGATAAGAGAAGCATTTCATTCCACCATTTTTTGTAATCAATGTTATTCCGCAATCATGACAAACCTGGATGCTTGTCTTAATCTCTTTTTTTTTTCTTGATTAGCCCCACAAACATATTCTCATCATTGGGATAGATGACATTGATGCTTTGGCTTGATAAGACAAGCTTTTCCTTCCACTATTATTTGGGACTAATGTTATTCTGTCAATCATGACAAGCATGGATGCATGTAATAATATCCTTTTCTTCATGATTGGGCACCATAAACACGTTTTCCTCATTGGGTTAGATGACATTGATGCTTTGGCTTGATAAGAGAAGCTTTTCTTTCCACCATTTTTTTTGTAGTCAATGTTATTCGTCAATCATGATAAGCATGGATGAATGTAATAATATCCCTTTTTTTCATGATTAGACTCCATAAACACATTTTCCTTATTGGGATAGATGACATTGATGATTTGGCTTGATAGGAAAAGCTATTCTTTCCACCATTTTTTGGAACCAATGTTATTCCATGAATCTTGACAGACATGGATGCATGTAGGAATCTCCTTTTGTTAATGATTGCGTGCCATGAATAGATTCTCCTCATTTGGATAGATTAAATTGATGCTTTGCCTTGGTAAGAAAAGCTTTTCTTTCCTTCATTGTTTGGAAACAATGTTATTCTATTAGTCATGAAAAAGATGGATGCATGTATTAGTCTCTTTGTCTTCATGATTGGGCACCATAAACAAATTTTCCTCATTCGGATAGATGGCATTGATGCTTTGGCATGATAAAAAAGGCTTTTCCTTCCACCATTTTTTGGAATCAAAGTTATTTTTTCAATTGCAACAAACATGGATGCATATGTTAATCTCCTTTTTTTCATGATTAGGTACCATAAACACATTCTCCTCGTTGGGATAAATGACATTGATGCTTTGGCATGATAAGAAAAGCTTTTCTTTCCTTTATTTTTTGGAATCAACATTATTCCGTCAATAATGACAAATGTGGATGCATGTATTAATATCCTTTCTTTTATTATTGGGCACCATAAACACATTCTCTTCATTGGGATAGATGACATTGATATTTTGGCTTCATAAGAGAAGCTTTTCTTTCCACCTTTTTTTAGAATCAGTGTTATTCTGTTAATCGTGACAAGCATGGATGCATGGAATAATATCCTTTTTCATGATTGGGCACCATAAATACATTCTTCTTGTTAGGTTAGATGACATTGATGATTTGGCTTGATAAGAGAAGCTTTTCTTTCCACTATTTTTTGTAATTAATGTTATTCCGTCAATCGTGACAAGCATGCATGCACATAATAATCTCTTTTTTTTTTATGATTGCACACTATAAAATCATTCTACTTATTAGGATAGATGATATTGATGCTTTGGCTTGATATGAAAGGATTTTTTCCCTTTATTTTTTGGAATCAATGTTATTCCATCAATCATCACAAACATAATTGCATGTATTAATATCCTTTCTTTTATGATTATGCACCATAAACATATTCTCTTCATTGGGAAAGATGACATTAATGTTTTGGCTTGGTAAGAGAAGCTTTTCTTTCCACCATTTTTTGGACTCAATGTTATTATATCAATCGTGACAGCATGGGAGCATGTAATAGTCTCTTTTCTTTCATGATTGGGCACTGTAAACATAATCTCCTTACTGGGATAGATGACATTGAAGTTTTTGGCTTAACAAAAAAAGCTTTTTTTTTTCCACTATTTTTTTGGAATCAATGTTATTCCGTCGATCATGACAAGCATGGATGCATGTAATAATATCTTTTTTTCATGATTGGGCACCATAAACACATTCTTCTCTTTAGGATAGATGACATTGACACTTTGGCTTGATAAGAAAAGCTTTTTTTTCTTTCATTTTTTGGAATCAATGTTAATCCGTTAATCGTGACAAACATGGATGCATGTATTTAATATCCTTTCTTTTATGATAAGGTGCCATAAACCCAATCTCATCATTGGGATTGATGACTTTGATGTTTGGGCTTGATAAGAGAAGCTTTTCTTTCCAGCATTTTTTAGAATCAATGTTATTCCATCAATCATGACAACCATGGATGCATGTTATAATATCCTTTTTTTCATGATTGGGCACCATAAACACATTCTCCTCATTGGGTTAGATGACATTGATGCTTTGGCTTGATAAGAGAAGCTTTTCTTTCCACCATATTTTATAACCAATGTTATTCCGTCAATCGTGACAAACTTGGATGGATGTAATAATCTCCTTTTTTTCCATGATTAGCCACCATAAACACATTCTCCTTATTAGGATAGATGACGTTAACACTTCGGCTTGATAAGAAAAGCTTTTCTTTCCACCATTTTTAGGAATCGGTGTTATTCTATCACTCGTGACAAGCATGAATGCATGTAATAATATCCTTTCTTTTCATGATTGGGCATAATAAACATATTCTCCACATTGCGATAAATGATATTGATGCTTTGGCTTGGTATGAATAGCTTTGCTTTCCACCATTTTTTAGAATGAATGTTATTCTGTCAATCGTGACAAACATGCACGCATGTAATAATCTCTTTTTTTTTTCATGATTGGGCACCAAAAGCACATTATTCTCATTGGGATAGATGAGATTAACGCTTTGGCTTGATCAGAAAGGCTTTTTTTTCCTTCATCTTTTGGAATCAATTTTATTCCATCAATTGTGATGAACATGGGTGCACGTATTTATCTTCTTTTTTCATGATTCGGCACCATAAGCGCATTCCTTCATTAGGATAGACAACATTGTTGCTTTGGCTTGATAAGAAAAGCTTTTCTTTCCACCATATTTTGGAGCCAATGTTATTCCATTAATTGTGACAAACGTGCATGCACGTAATAATCTCCTTTTTTTCATGATTGGGCAACATATACATATTCTCCTCTTTGGGATTGATGATATTGATGCGTTGGCTTGATAAGAAAAGCTTTTCTTTTCACCATTTTTTGGAATTAATGTTATTTCGTCAATTGTGACAAACATGGTTACTTGTAACAATCTTTTTTTTTTTTATGATTAGGCACCATAAACATGTTCTCCTTATTTGGATAAATGACATTGACGCTATGGCTTCGTAAGAAAAGCTTATCTTTCCATCATTTTTTTTTGAATCAAAGTTCTATCATTAATTATAACAAACATGGATGCATAAAATAATCTCTTTTGTTTCATTATTGGGCACCATAAACACTTTTTCCTCATTGGGATAGATGACTTAACGCTTTGGCTTGATAAGAAAAGCTTCTCTTTCCTCCATTGTTTGGAATCAATGTTATTCTGTCGATCATGGCAAACATGGATGCATGTATTAATATCCTTTCTTTTATGATTGGGCACCATAAACACACTCTTCTTTTTAGGATAGATGATATTGATGCTTTGGCTTGATACGAAAAGCTTTTCCTTCCACCATTTTTTGGAATCAATGTTATTCCGTCAATCGTGACAAACCTGGATATATGCAATAATCTATTTTTTTTCATCGTTGGGCACTATAAACATATTCTCCTTGTTGGGATAGATGACATTGACGCATTAGCTTGAAAAGAAAAGCTTTTTTTTCCATCATTTTTGGAATCAATGTAATTCCGTCAATTGTGACAAACATGCATGCACGTAATAATCTCTTATTCCTTATGATTGGGTACCATATATACATTCTCTTCATTGGGATAGATGTTATTGATGCTCTGGAGTACTATGAAAAGCTTTTTTTTCCATTATTTTTTGGAATCAATGTTATTCCATCAATTGTGACAAACAAGCATGCACGTAATAATCTCTTTTTTTTCATGATTGGGCATCATAAACACATTCTCCTCATTGGGATAGATGACATTGACACTTTGGCTTGATAGGAGAAGCTTTCCTATCTTTCATTTTTTAAAATCAATGTTGTTTTATCAATGGTGACAAGCATTGATGCATGTAATAATATCCTTTTTTTTACTAGGCACCATAAAAATATTCTCCTTATTGGGATAGATGATATTGATGTTTTGGCTTGTTATGAAATTGTTTTTTTCCCACCCTTTTTTGGAATCAATGTCATTCCGTCAATCATGACAAACATGAATGCATGTAATAATTTCTTTTTCTTCATGATTGGGTATCATAAACACATTCTGCTTATTGGGATAGATGACATTGATGCTTTGGCTAGATAAGAAAGGCTTTTCTTTCCTTCATTTTTTGGAATCAATGTTACTCTGTCAATCGTGACAAACATGGATACACATATTTATCTCCCTTTTTTCATGATCGGGCACCATAAACACGTTTCCTCATTAGGACAGATGGCATTGATGCTTTGGCTTGATAAGAAAAGCTTTCTTTCAACCATTTTTAGGAATCAATGTTATTCCGTGAATAATGACTAACATGGAAGCACGTAAAAATCTTTTTTTCTTCATAATTAGGCAGTATAAACATGTTCTCCTTATTAGGATAGATGACATTGATGCTTTGGCTTGTTAATAAAAGCTTTTCTTTCCTTTGTTCTTTAAACCAATGTTATTTTTCCAATCGTGGCAAACATGGATGAACCTAAGAATCTCTTTTTTTTTCATGATTGGGCACCATATACACATTCTCCTCATTGGGATTGATGACATTGATGCTTTGGCTTGGTAAGAAAAGCTTTTCTTTCCACCATATTTTGGAATCAATGTTATTCCGAAAAATCATGACAAACATGCATGCACGTAATAATCTCTTTTTTTTTCATGATTGGGCATCACAAACACATTCTCCTCATTGGGATAGATGACATTGATGCATTGGTTTGATAAAATCAAAGTTATTCCATCAATCATGACAAACAAGCATGCACGTAATAATCTTTTTTTTTTATGATTAGGCATCATATCACATTCTCTTATTAGGATTGATGGCATTAATGCTTTGGCTTGATGAGAAAAGCTTTCCTTTCCACCATTATTGGAATCGATGTTATTTCGTCAATCGTGACAAACATGGATGAATGTAAGAATCTCTTTTTTTTTTCATTATTAGACACCGTACACACATTCTTCTCATTAAGATAGATGAAATTGATGCCTTGGCTCGATAAGAGAAGCTTTTCTTTCCACTATTTTCGGAATCAATGTTATTTCGTCAATTATGACAAACATGGATGCACGTAAGAATCTCTTTTTTTCATGATTAGATACAATAAACACATTCTTCTCATTAGGATAGATGAGATTGATGCCTTGGCTTGATAAGAAAAACTTTTCTTTCCATTTTTTTTTTGGAATCAATGTTATTTTGTCAATTGTGACAAACATGATGCACATGTTAATCTCTTTTTTCCATGATTAGGCTCCATAAACACATTCTCCTTATTGAGAGAGATGGCATTAATGTTTTTGCTTGATAAGGAAAGCTTTTCTTTCCGTCATTTTTTGGAATCAATGTGAATCCATCAATCATGAAAAACATGGATGCACGTGTTAATCACCTTGTTTTCATGATTAGGTGCCATAAATACATTCTGGTCATTGGGATAGATGACATTGATGCTTTGGCCTAATATGAAAAGCTTTTCTTTCCTTCCTTTTTTGTAATCAATATTATTCCGTCAATCATGATAAACATGGATGCATATATTAATCTCCTTTTTTTCTTGATTAGGTGCCATAAACAAATTCTCCTTATTGGGATAAAGGACATTGATGCTTTGGCTTGATAAGAAAAGCTTTTCTTTCCACCGTTTTTTGGAATCAATGTTATTCTGTCAATTATGACAAACAAGCATGCACGTAATAATCTCTTTTTTTTTCATGATTGGGCATCATAAACACATTCTCCTTATTGGGATAGATGACATTGACACTTTGGCTTGATAGGAAAAGCTTTCCTATCCTTCATTTTTTAAAATCAATGTTATTTTGTCAATGGTGACAAGCATTGATGCATGTAATAATATCCTTTTTTTTATTGGGCACCACAAACATATTCTCCTTACTGGGATAGATGATATTGACGTTTTGGCTTGTTATGAAAGGGTTTTTTTTCCCACCATTTTTCGGAATCAATGTTATTCCGTCAATCATGACAAACATGAATGCATGTAATAATTTCTTTTTCTTCATGATTGGGCATCATAAACACATTCTCCTTATTGGGATAGATGACATTGATGCTTTGGCTAGATAAGAAAAGCTTTTCTTTCCTTCATTTTTTGGAATCAATGTTATTCTGTCAATTGTAACAAACATGGATACACATATTTATCTCTCTTTTTTCATGATTGGGCACTATAAACACGTTTCCTCATTAGGACAGATAACATTGATGCTTTGGCTTGATAAGAAAAGCTTTTCTTTTGACCATTTTTAGGAATCAATGTTATTTCGTCAATCATGACTAAAATGAAAACGCATAAGAATCTCTTTTTCTTCATAATTAGGCAGCATAAACACGTTATCCATGTTGGGATAGATGACATTGATGCTTTGCCTTGTTAATAAAAGCTTTTCTTTCCTTTGTTCTTGGAACCAATGTTATTTTGCCAATCGTGGCAAACATGGATGCACGTAAGAATCTCTTTTTTTTTTTAATAATTGGGCACTATATACACATTCTTCTCGTTGGGATCGGTGATATTGATGCTGTGGCTTGGTATCAAAAGCTTTTCTTTCCACCATATTTTGGAATCAATGTTATTCCGAGAAATCATGACAAACATGTATGCATGTAATAATCTCTTTTTTTTTCATGATTGGGCATCACAAACACATTCTCCTTATTGGGATAGATGACATTGATGCATTAGTTTGATAAGAATCAATGTTATTCCACCAATCATGACAAACAGGCATGCACGTAATAATCTCTTTTTTTCATGATTAGGCATCATATCACATTCTCTCATTAGGATTGATGACATTGATGCTTTGGCATGATAAGAAAAGCTTTTCTTTCCACCAGTTTTGGAATCAATGTTATTTCATCAATTGTGACAAACATGAATGCACGTAAGAATCTCTTTTTTTTTTCATGATTAGATACCATAAACACATTCTCCTCATTAGGATAGATGAAATTGATGCCTTCGCTCGATAAGAGAAGCTTTTCCACCATTTTTGGAATCAATGTTATTTTGTCAATTATGACAAATATGGATGCACGTAAGAATCTCCTTTTTTTCATGATTAAACACCATAAACACATTCTTTTCATTACGATAGATGACATTGATGCCTTGGCTTAATACGAAAAGCTTTTCTTTCCATTTTTTTGAATCAATGTTATTTTCTTAATTGTTACAAATATTGATGCACGTGTTAATCTTCTTTTTTCATGATTAGGCTCCATAAACACATTCTCCTATTGGGAGAGATGACATTGATGTTTTTGCTTGATAAGGAAATCTTTTCTTTCCTTCATTTTTTTGAATCAATGTGAATCCATCAATCATGACAAGCATGGATGCACGTGTTAATCACCTTGTTTTCATGATTAGGTGCCATAAATACATTCTGCTCATTGGGATAGATGATATTGATGCTTTGGCTTGATAAGAAAAGCTTTTCTTTTCGTCATTTTTGGAATCAATGCTATTTCATCAATCGTGACAAACATGGATGCACGCAAGAATCTCTTTGTTTTTTCATTATTAGATACCATAAACATATTCTCCTCATTAGGATAGATGAAATTGATGCCTTGGCTTGATAAGAGAAGCTTTTCTTTCCACCATTTTTGGAATCAATGTTATTTTATCAATTGTGACAAACATGGATGCACGTAAGAATCTCCTTTTTTTCATGATAAGACACCATAAACACATTCTTCTCATTAGGATAGATGACATTGATGCCTTGGCTTGATAAGAAAAGCTTTTCTTTCCATTTTTCTTGGAATCATTGTTATTTTGTCAATTGTGAGAAAAATTGATGCACGTGTTAATCTTTTTTTTTTACATGATTAGGCTCCATAAACACATTCTTTTTATTAGGAGAGATGACATTAATGTTTTCGCTTGATAAGGAAAGCTTTTCTTTCCTTCACTTTTTGGAATCAATATGAATCCATCAATCATGACAAACATGGATGCATGTGTTAATCACCTTGTTTTCATGATTAGGCGCCATAAATACATTCTACTCATTGGGATAGATGACATTGATGCTTTGGCCTAATCTGAAAAGCTTTTCTTTCCTTCATCTTTTGGAATTAATATTATTCCGTCAATCGCGATAAATATGGATGCACATATTGATCTCATTTTTTTCTCGATTGGGCACCATAAACAAATTCTCCTTATTGGGATAAAGGACATTGATGCTTTGGCTTGATAAGAAAAGCTTTTCTTTCCACTGTTTTTTGGAATCAATTTTATTTTGTCAATTGTGACAAACAAGCATGCACGTAATAATCTCTTTTTTTTTCATGATTGGGCATCATAAACTCATTCTCCTCATTGGGATAGTTGACATTGACACTTTAGCTTGATAGCAAAAGCTTTCCTATCTTTCATTTTTTAGAATCAATGTTATTTTGTCAATGGTGGCAAGCATTGATGCATGTAATAATAACCTTTTTTTTATTGAGCACCATAAACATATTCTCCTCATTGGGATAGATGATATTGACATTTTGGCTTGTTATGAAATGATTTTTTTCTCACCATTTTTTGGAATCAATGTTATTTCGTTAATCATGACATACATAAATGCATGTAATAATTTCTTTTTCTTCATGATTAGGCATCATAAACACATTCTCCTTATTGGATAGATGACATTGATGCTTTGGCTAGATAAGAAAAGCTTTTCTTTCCTTCATATTTTGGAATCAATGTTATTCTGTCAATCATGACAAACATGGATACACGTATTTATCACCCTTTTTTCATGATTGGGCACCATAAACACGTGTCCTCATTAGGACAGATGATATTGATGTTTTGGCTTGATAAGAAAAGCCTTCCTTTCGACCATTTTTTGGAATTAATGTTATTCCATCAATCATGACTAACATGAAAGCACGTAAAAATCTTTTTTTCCTTCATAATTAGGCAGCAAAAACATGTTCTCCTCATTAGGATAGATGACATGATGCTTTGGCTTGTTAATAAAACCTTTTCTTTCCTTTGTTCTTGGAACCAATGTTATTTTACCAATCGTAGCAAACATGGATGCACGTAAGAATATCTTTTTTTTATGATTGGGCACCATTTACACATTCTCCTCATTGGGATCAATAATATTGATGCTTTGGCTTGGTATGAAAAGCTTTTCTTTCCACTATATTTTGGAATCAATGTTATTTGGAAAAATCATGACAAACATGCGTCACGTAATAATCTCTTTTTCTTTTATGATTGGGCATCACAAACACATTCTCCTCGTTGGGATAGATGACATTGGTGCATTGGTTTGATAAGAATCAATGTTATTCCATCAATCATGACAAAAAGGCATGCACGTAAGAATATCTTTTTTTTCATGATTGGGCATCATATCACATTCTCTCATTAGGATTGATGACATTGATGCTTTGGCTTGATAAGAAAAGCTTTTTTTTTCCACTATTTTTGGAATCAATGTTATTTCGTCAATCGTGACAAACATGGATGCACGTAATAATCTCTTTTTTTTTTCGTTCTTAGACACCATAAACACATTCTCCTCATTAGGATAGATGAAATTGATGCCTTGACTCGATAAGAGAAGCTTTTCTTTCCACCATTTTTGGAATCAATGTTATTTCATCAATTGTGACAAACATGGATGCACGTAAAATCTCCTTTCTTTCATGATTAGACACCATAAACACATTCTTCTCATTAGGATAGATGAAATTGATGCCTTAGCTTGATAAGAAAAGCTTTTCCTTCCACTCTTTTCAGAATCAACGTTATTTTGTTAATTGTGACAAACATTGATGCACGTGTTAATCTCATTTTTTCATGATTAGGCTTTATAAACACATTCTCCTTATTGGGAGAGAAGGCATTGATGTTTTCGCTTGATAAAGAAAGCTTTTCTTTCCTCTATTTTTTTGAATCAATGTAAATCCATCAATCATGACAAACATGGATGCACGTGTTAATCACCTTGTTTTCATGATTAGGCACCATAAATACATTCTGCTCATTGGGATAGATGACATTGATGCTTTGGCGTAATATGAAAAGCTTTTCTTTCCTTCATTTTTTGGAATCAATATTATCCCATCAATCGTGATAAACATGGGTGCACATATTATCTCTTTTTTTTTCTGGATTAAGCACCATAAACAAATTCTCCTCATTAGGATAAAGGACATTGATGCTTTGGCTTGATAAAAAAAGCTTTTCTTTCCACCGTTTTTTGGAATCACTGTTATTTTGTCAATTGTGACAAACAAGCATGCACGTAATAATCTCTTTTTTTTCATGATTGGGCATCATAAACTCATTCTCCTCATTGGGATAGTTGACATTGACACTTTGGCTTGATAGGATAAGCTTTCCTATCCTTCATTTTTTAAAATCAATGTTATTTTATCAATGGTGACAAGCATTGATGCATGTGATAATAACCTTTTTTTTGATTGGGCACTATAAACATATTCTCCTCATTGGAATAGATGATATTAACATTTTGGCTTGTTATGAAACGGTTTTTTTTCCCACCATTTTTTGGAATCAATGTTATTCCGTCAATCATGACAAACTTGAATGCATGTAATAATTTCTTTTTCTTCCTGATTGGGCATCATAAACACATTCTCCTCATTGGGATAGATGATATTAATGCTTTGGCTAGATAAGAAAGGCTTTTCTTTCCTTCATTTTTTGGAATCAATGTTATTCTGTCAGTCGTGACAAACATGGATACACGTATTTATCTCTTTTTTTTTCATGATTGGGCACCATAAACACGTTTCCTCATTAGGATAGATGACATTGATGCTTTGGCTTGATAAGAAAAGCTTTTCTTTCGACCATTTTTAGGAATCAATGTTATTCCGTCAAACATGACTAACATGGAAGCACATAAAAATCTCTTTTTCTTCATAATTAGGCAGCATAAATACGTTCTCCTCGTTGGGATAGATGACATGGATGCTTTGGCTTGTTAATAAAAGCTTTTCTTTCTTTTGTTCTTAGAACCAATGTTATTTTGCCAATCGTGGAAAACATGGATGCACGTAAGAATCTCTTTTTTTAAATGATTGGGCACCATATACGCATTCTCCTTATTGGGATCGATGATATTGATGCTTTGGCTTGGTATGAAAAGATTTTCTTTCCACCATATTTTGGAATCAATGTTATTTCGAAAAATCTTGACAAACATGCATGCACGTAATAATCTCTTTTTTTTTTCATGATTAGGCATCACAAACACATTCTCTTTATTAGGGTAGATGACATTGATGCATTCCTTTGATAAGAATCAATGTTATTCCATCAATCATGACAAACAAGCATGCACGTAATAATCTCTTTTTTTTTTCATAATTGGGCATTATATCATATTCTCTCATTAGGATTGATGATATTGATGCTTTGGCTTGATAAGAAATGCTTTTTTTTCCACCATTTTTGGAATCAATATTATTTCGTCAATCGTGACAAACATGGATGCATATAAGAACCTCTTTTTTTTTTCATTATTAGACACCATAAACAAATCCTCCTCATTAGGATAGATGAAATTGATGCCTCAGCTCGATAAGAGAAGCTTTTCTTTCCACCATTTTTGGAGTCAATGTTATTTTATCAATTGTGAGAAACATGGATGCATGTAAGAATCTCTTTTTTTTCATTATTAGATACCATAAACACATTCTTCTCATTAGGATAGATGACATTGATGCCTTAGCTTGATAAGAAAAGCTTTTCTTTCCACTTTTTTTGGAATCAATGTTTTTTTGTCAATTGTGACAAACATTGATGCACGTGTTAATCTCTTTTTTTCATGATTAGGCTCCATAAACACATTCTCCTTATTAGGAGAGATGACATTGATGTTTTCGCTTGATAAGGAAAGCTTTTCTTTCCTTCATTTTAAAGTGGAACATTCCATTTTCAAAGCAAAATCCAGATGTCATGTTTTTGAAAATCTCTATATTCCCCATCTCTTTGGGGTATCTATGAGATTAAATCCTTTTCATCAAAACCTGGATTTGCATTTCAATAAGATTCATGCATTAAAAAAGGGTTATATTGAAATAATGACAAGTTAAGATTGAAAAAAATCAAAACTGAGACAAGACATAGCTAGTAAGGTACCTATTTTAGGCATTGCGAAGTGCGTCATACCTCATCATGCGTAACCAACTCCCAAACCCAAATGACGAATATTGGTATTATGTAGACCACAGGATCGATGTTTTGAGTTTCATAACTCAAAACATAGGTTTCAATAGGCATCTGATCATGCCTAGCCTAAAATGATCAATGGTGGCTTTAAGCATTGGCCATTTCGTGATGGTCATCTGAGACCAATAAGATGAGCGATTTATCTTATGGTCCCCTTCACTGTACCAGAAATTGAGAATTTGTACATTCTTATTCTCATTACATCGCAAAAGAAAAGTCTTGGTCAAGAAGGCATTTCCAAGTCAGGAAAATATTTTAAGTCATACATATCCATAGATCCGTGATGATCCACCCATGGGGTACATTACGATAGCTTGGCGACTCCACTAGGGATAATATAGAGTGTTAGGCCAACAACCAACCATGTCTTGCTAGGTTCCCAGTTCTTTCAATCTTCGATCATTATTTAACTATGACCCCTTTTTTGTTTTGTCAACTAATTTTTGTTTGACATGATTGTCGGGATTGCCTTATTTTCAAATATTCATTAGTTTAATAAAAATGGTAATACGGAAGTAAACAAAAAGGTTTGCTCATTTCTACATGTCACACCATGCACTTGCATGTGCATTAGTGTCCCCTCAAACTCCATGGCGTGGTTACAACCCAATCATTAGGAGAAAGTGAGCTATCCACCTTCGTGAGTAACCCTCCGCATAGGCATGTCAATAACTTCCCTAATGCAAATTACCTATGTCTCTCGTGAGTAACTCTCATGAATAACTCTTCGCATTTGCATAGGGAAATTTGTCTAACAGATTGAACCTGTTATACCAAACCCGCAATGGGTATAGGATCACAATCCCTTGACTGTCTTTACCAGATGGAGGAGCAATTTAGATACCTAGTAAGGTGTCAACTTAAACCTCATATAGTGAGCCCTACAAGCTAAACCATGTCAAACCATACTGGAATGCTACTAGAATATCTGGACAATAGGGCTACTCGAGGAAACATTTACTTTTAATCATCATAATTATGTAGGTGACAATGAGTATACAATTGTCACCTGTATCTGCATTTTTATCATTTATCAAGGCATGCCATTGTGCCACCTGAATGATGGCTAACCTTTGTATAAATAAGTGACGGTGAACAAAAACAATCATTCACAATGTCTTATACTGTAAGCCATTATGCTATCTGAGTCATGGCTTAACGCATATCCGCAGTAGTGGTGATAAATGAATATTACCACTAGTCGGTTATTTTTCCATCAAAATAAGATATTGCATCACCTTATGATGGGCAGATTATATCCTGGCATGTTGACACGATGCCCGTTTCTTGTCACACCACGTTGGCTAAGACTTGTTATGAATATTTTTCTCTGCTGTTCTCAAATTCTTTAAATTCTTAGATTTGTCTCTTATACATTTCCCTAACTTGTTTCTCTTTGTTTGTGTTTTGGTGCATGCATCATCTCATCATAACTATGATGACTGTCATCATTTTGAGACAATTGTTTTGGTTTAGTGTTCAACAAGGGACCTTTTTTGTGGCTCTATGAAAGATATTATCGAAAAAGCTGTTCCAAGATTCAATTGTCTCCAATGCATATGCATATTTACTTTTACCTTTTACACTTGCATCGATCATTCATTATCTTATCTCATAATTGCATCATAAGCACTCATCAATAAATACATTTTCAAGTAGAAATCTAATACAAGAATTGAGCCATAAAACAGCAAGGGTCTCTGGGGTCAATCAGGAACATGAAACCTAACATCCTGTATCACTACAACACATGACGCCACAAACAAATCATAGAGAGTGATCATGAAACATGATTTGAGCGACTTGAGCTAATGGTTAAGGAATCACAAGACCAGATGCTCCATCAACAATGCAAAATGTGACCTTAAATCGTGAAACTTATGAAACTAATGATAGCCTCTGTGAAAGAAAAAGGGTAAGCTAGCCCTGTTGACACAAGGAAGGATCCTCCCAACGTTGAAAATCCCCCTGCCAATAATCTAGAACCTGCCCAAGGGGAAACTAGACAAGAATGATGGCCCGCTCCTACACTTGCCGCTTAAGCTCCACCAGTCATCTACCTAAATCCCATTACGGTAGGTTAATTTATTCTCAATACTCCAGGGGTGAATGCAGAAGTCTTATTGGTAGATCTGATAACCTTGGACCATGAGGAACCTAAGAAAATAGAAGGTTAAAAGTCCACTATGACTACAAAAAAAGTGAAGAAATTTTAGCTACTGGAAAAATGCCTCCAAGCTATCAAGGGGACTAACAAGTTTAGAGCTCTTGATGCTCAATCGTTGTCTTTGGTGTCCAAACTTGTCATTCCCCTGAAGTTTACAGTCCCAGAGTTTGAAAAGTTTAATGGAACCACTAATCCTTCTATCCATGTTTGAATGAACTTGTGAAAGATGGTCGGGTATAAGAAAAATGGAAACTCCCCTCCATTACTTTTAGGATAGCCTCACTGGGGCAGTAGGTCGATGGTATATCGACTAGACAATGTCAAAATCCAATCATAGGCTGACTTGGCTAAGGCCTTTCTAAATCAATACAAGCACGTGTTGGATTGGGTGCTAGATCGACTTTCCCTAATGAATTTCAAAAAGGGATCCATTGAAAGTTTCAGACAATACGCCTAAAGATGGAGAGAAAAGGCAGCGCTAGTCCGACCTCCCATCATAGAAAAAGAGATGACAGTCACTTTCACTCACACCTTACATGCTCTTTATTATGAAAAGCTTGTAGGAAATGCTATTAAGAAATTCGCAGACTTGGTTCTCTCTAGAGAAATGATTGATGCTACCATTAAGAGTGGTAGAACGTTAACGAGTGAAATAGTTGGATCTAGTAAGAAGCCTGCGACGAATAAGAAAAAGAAAAATGAGGCCAACACCATGAATTATGCTAGCTCATTTCAACCAAGATAGCATAAAGCACCTAACCCTTATTACTCAAGAATGCCACATTCTTACCTCGTCACAATATCTCCGTAGCCAATCTATGCCATAACTTATAGCCTATCACTTGCAATCCCATCAAACCTACTATAAGGCTACCCTCCACAAATCCACCAAAATACCAATCAAACAACCAATAATGCACTCAGTAATCGAAGTGCAAATTAACCAAGACAATATTTTGATCCCATCCCCATGACCTATAAGGAGCTCTACCAAACCTTGCTCGAAAATCACTTAGTGGCTCTGATCTATGTCCCTGAAAAGAAGCCATCATACCAACCATGGTACAACCCTAACTCCCACTGTGAATACCATGCTCGGGCAATGGGGCATGATATTGAGAATTGCACATATTTCAAATGAAATATGCAAAATCTAATCAACGTAAATGTCTTACAGTTTGAGATGAACTAGGGACCAAATATTACTGCCAATCCTTTACCGAACCATACTGAACCAGCTACAAACATGACTAATACCGAGTAATGGATTTATGTTCATCCACCAAAACCTAATTTTGATGACGGGGGTCATAACAAAAGCCTCTACACTTTTTTTGTCCCTTTCATGTAATGTCAAGAAAAAAAACTTAGCTGCCCTTGCCCTAAGGTAGGTAGGTGTCCTCTGTAAGGGCTATCTTTATCAAATATTATCAATGAAATAACTTTTGCATGTATCATTCTATATTATGTGCCTATATCATTTTTCAATCACTTTGTCTTACTTACCTTTTTGCTTCTATCCTTATCTGAATCTTGGATTATGTGTGTCTTTGGCAATGCCCGTTTCTTCATCCTTTCAGGTGTCTAGATGATAGTGACATGGATATGTCTAAAGGGTCTTTAAAGATCTATTTCTAATAGTCAATTTTCACTAGCGAAGTTGATTCCGAAGAAGATTTAGAATAAAGCTCTGCACCACTAGACCTCTTACAGTTCAAGATGTAGCCTAAACATGAATGGGGTAGTTGAGGCAGCAAACAAAAACATCAAAAGAATAGTTGAGAAAATGGGCGAGACTTACAAAGACTGGAATAAGATGCTATCCTTTGCACTTTATGCCTATTAGACCTCAGTTCAAACTTCCACGAGTGCTACCCCATTCTCCCTTGTCCATAGGATGAAAGCTGTATTGCCCTTCGAAGTCGAGATCCCTTATCTCAGAGCCTTAATGGAAACCAAACTTGGAAAGATTGAATGGATCAAGAACAAATACGACCAGCTTGATCTCATCAAGGAAAATGCATCTACCATGGTCAAACACATCAAAGACACATGATTCGAGCCCACAACAAAAAGATGCACCCAGGCGATCTTACCCAGGCAAATTGGTATTGAAAAAGATCTTCCCAATTCATAAAGATACGTAAGGTAAGTGAACCCCTAATTAGGAAATATTGTATGCCTGGAAGCAAGGTTTCTCTAGAATGGCCTAAATCTTGTCAGAAATGGACAGTAATGCCTTGCCTAACCCTATCAACTCAGATTTCATCAAGAAATATTACACGTAAAGGGTGAAAACCTGAAAAAGTGTTCTTCAAAAAGGGAGGAGCAAAAAACAAAAAAAATTAAAAAAACAAAAACAAAAAAAATAAAGAAAAAAATAAGAGAAAAAACAAAAACAAAAGATAAAATGGAGGAAAATAAAGAAGGGTCTAGATGAAAATCCAAAAAAGACTTATGGGCAACCAACCTAACTACAGTTGAAAGCTCACAAGGGCAACTTGAGAAGATCAATTTTAATGGGGCATAGACTGAGAGTACCTATAAAAGAATGCAAAGCAATCCTCGAGATCTTTCGAAGATCAACTAATGCTAGGCACATTCATTGTTCAAGAAAGATTCTAAAAAGCACCTAAAGAACAGCTATGTCATGATTGTCAGAGGCATCTTTTACCCAAAAGATCATCTTTCTCGCTACCCTATCACTTGCTTGTCAAATACTATATTGAGTTGTCTCTTTATTGTCATGAATTAATATTGCCTTGTTTTTTTAACCCCTATACAATTCACCTTGCACTTGTCATTTAACTGATAATGTTTGATAATTAACTGAAATATACATTAGGACATCTTGACATTATATCGAAAGGGAAAGAAAAGCATAGGGAACTCTGCTCACACCCTGATCATCAAGATCATGCACTTTTTGCATCCAAACACCCATTCGGTGGGACCATACACCAAACCATTTCTCGCTTTCACAAGGCATATCTCAAGAAAAGTCATTTTAGGCTAACCAAAAGCCGACCCATGCATTTTATTAGAATCCTATAAAAACTAGAGATATCAACCTAACCAAGCAAGCAGTCTCTAAATTGTTGATAATGCCCTCCATTTGTTAGGAAAATGATTGAGCCTCCCGATTCGAGAAAAATAGTAGTCCAAATTTTTTAGACTAAATTTTCGATCATATCCCTAGTGGAGCAAGGACAACCTACAATCCCTAGTGGGATTAGGAAAATTTTCGTTTGTAATCACATCAAAGATAAATCGCCATCCTTATGAGAGTCTAAATGATGTACAAGAAGAACTATAGCTATCTCTCATATTAGACTTCACATCATGCAATCATGATAGCATTTCACATCATGCATTCATATCACCATTATACATTATCATTTTTACAATATCACTCCAAGCCAGGTTTGCTGAACCTCCAAGGAATTCTTGGTAAGAACTCTAAGCTTCATAAACCAAGTGTAATTCAGGTAAGGTCTTGTTCTTTTTAATCAGCTCATGTGAAAACCTTTTGCATAAAAAAACTGCTATCAAAGTGCTAGTGTCAATAAATTATTGTCCAAGAACTATTGCCAAGAACTTTTGTCAAGAACATTCATCAAGAGCTTTGTCAAGAATTTTGTCTAGAACTAGTGCCAAAACTTTTTTCATCAAGAAATTTTGTCATAAAATTTTAAAGGCTTGCAGTCAAAGTTCTATCAAAAACTTTGTCACCATAAGTTAGTGGCACCCTTTTCAAGCCCACAAGTCATGGCACCCTTTTAAGGCCTATAAGCTATGGCACCTTTTTTAAAGCCCACACGAGATGGTGGCACCTAAGTTTGAGTCAAAGCCTACATAAGCTGGTGGTACCCAAGTCTAAGTTAAAGGTCGCACGAGGTGGCAGTACCTAAGTCAAAAC
Organism: Adansonia gregorii; assembly: GCA_038382025.1. Classification (NCBI taxonomy): domain Eukaryota; kingdom Viridiplantae; phylum Streptophyta; class Magnoliopsida; order Malvales; family Malvaceae; genus Adansonia; species Adansonia gregorii. The sequence goes on along the minus strand of JBBYHO010199957.1, from coordinate 62,257 downwards.
CCACATGAGTTGGTGGCACCCAAGTTCGAGTGAAAGGCCACACAAGATGGTGGCACCCAAGTCTAAGTTACAGCCCGCAGAGCTGGCGAAACCTAAGTCAAAGCCCATATGAGCTAGTGGCACCTATGTTTAAGTCAACACTCACATAAGCCAGTGGCACCCAAGTCTAAGTTAAAGCCTGCACGAGCTTGCAGTACCTAAGTCAAAGCCCACATGAGCTGGTGGCACCAAAGTTTGAGTCAGAACCTACACAAGCTGATGGCACCCAAGTTTTAATTAAAGCCTGCACAAGCTGACGGCACCCAAGTTTGAGTCAAAGCCCACACAAGCTAGTGGCACCCAAGTCTAAGTTAAAGCCCGCACGAGCTTGCAGTACCTAAGTTAAAGCCCACATGAGCTGGTGGCACCGAAGTTTGAGTCAGAACCTATACAAGCTGATGGCACCCAAGTTTTAATCAAAGCCTGCACAAGCTGACGGCACCCAAATTTGAGTCAAAGCCCACACAAGCCAGTGGCACCCAAGTCTAAGTCAAACCCTGCATGAGTTACTGACACCCAAGTTAAAGCCTACACGAGCTGGTAACACCTAGTCAAAGCCCACATGAGCTGGTGGCACGTAAGTTCGAGTCAAAGCCCACACAAGCTTGTGGCACCCAAGTCTAAGTCAAAGCCTAAACCCTTATCACCTAAAGATGAATAGGGTAGCTGAGCTGACTAATAAAAACATCAAAAGAATAGTTGAGAATGGTTAAGGCTTACAAAGATTGGTATGAGATGCTATCCTTTGCATTTCATGCCTATCAGACCTCAGTTCGAACTTCTATGAATGCTACCCCATTCATCTTTGTCAATGGGATGAAAGCTGTATTGCCCATCGAAGTAAAGATCCCCTCTCTTAGAGTCTTCATCGAAGCCAAACTTAGAAAGGCTAAATGGGTCAAGAACAAATACGACCATCTCAATTTCATCAAGGAAAATGCATTTACCATGGTCAAACGCCTCAAAGACACATGATTCGAGCCCATAACAAAAAGATGCACTAGACCATCTTACCCAGGTAAATTGGTATTAAAAAAGATCCTCCCAATTCATAAAGATATACGGGGCAAGTGAACCCCTAATTGGAAAATACCGTATGCCATAAAGCAAGCCTTCTGTAGATGGGCTAAATCTTGCTAGAAATGGATGGCAATGCCTTGCCTAACCTAGTCAACTCAAATTTCATCAAGAAAAATTACACGTAAAGGGCAAAAACCTGAAAAGGCATTCTTCACAAAGGGGGAGAAAAAATAAAAAAACAAAAGCAAAAACAAAACAATAAAAATAAAGAAAAAACAAGAAAAAAATAAAACAGAAACAAAACAAAAAATGAAGGAAAATAAAAAGGGGTCTAGATAAAAATCTAAAAAGTACATCTGGCAACCAACCCAACTACAATTGAAAACTCGTAAGGGCAACTTTAGAAGATCAATTTTGATGGGGCATAGACTGAGAGTACCTACAAGATATTGCAAGGCAATCCTAGAGATCTTTCGAAGATCAACTCATGCTAGGCACATTCATTGTTCGAGAAAGATTTTGAAAAGCACCTAAAGAACATCCATGTCGTGATTGACAGAGGCATCTTTTGCCCAAAAGATCATCTTTCTTGCCACCCTGTCACTTGCTTGTCAAATACTATATTGCGTTACATCTCTTTGTTGTCATGAATGAATATTGCCTTGTTTCTTTAACCCCTATACAATTCACATTGCACTAGTCATTTAACTGATAACGGTTGATAATTAACTGAAATATGTATTAGGACATCTTGACATTATATCGAAAGGAAATGAAAAGCATAGGGAACTTTACTCACACCCTGATCATCAAGATCATGCACTTTTCGCATCCAAACACTTGTTCAGCATGACCATAAACTAAACCATTACTTGTTTTCACAAGTTACGTTTCAGGAAAAGGCATTTTAGGCTAATAAGAAATCTACCCATGCATTTTATTGGAATCCTATCAAAACTGGAGACATTAACCTAATCAGGCAAACAGTCTTTAAATTGTTGATAATGCCCTCCATTTATTAGGAAAATGATTGAGCCTCCCAAATCAAGAAACGTGACAGTCCAAATTTTTGAGACCAAATTTTCGGTCATATCTCTAGTAGAGCAAAGATAACCTACAATCCCCAACAAGATTAGGAAAATTTTCATCTATAATCGCATCAAAAACAAATCACCATCCCTAAGAGAGTCTAAATGATGTACAAGGAAAACTATAGCTATCTCTCATATTAGACTTCACATCATGCAATCATGATAGCATTTCACATCATGCATTCATATTACTATCATACATTATCATTTTTACAATATCACTCGAGGCTAAGTTTGCTGAATCTCTAAAGAATTCTCGGTAAGAACTCTAAGCTTCGTAAACCAAGTGTCATTCAGGTACGGTCTTTCTCTTTTCATTAGCTTATGTCAAAACCTTTTCCATTAAATGACTACTGTTAAAGTGCTAGTGTCAAGAAATTGTTGTCCAAGAACTATCATTAAGAACTTTTTTCGAGAACATTCATCAGAAGTTTTGTCAAGAATTTTGTCAAGAACTAGTGCCAAAACCATTTTCATCAAGAAATTTTGTCATGAACTTTTAAAAGCTTACAGTAGAAGTTTTATCAAAAACTTTGTCACCATAAGTCTGTGGCACCCTTTTAAAGCCCACAAGTCATGGCACCATTTTAAAGCCCATAAGTCAATACCTTTTTTAAAGCCCACATGAGCCGGTGGCACCCAAGTTTGAGTCAAAGCCCATATAAGCTGGTGGCACCCAAGTCTAAGTTAAAGCTCGCATAAGCTATCGACACCCAAGTCAAAGCCCACATAAGCTAGTGGTACCCAAGTCTAAGCTAAATCTTGCATGAGCTTGCAGCACCCAAGTTAAAGCCCATATGAGCTAGTGGCACCCAAGTTTGAGTCAAAACCTACATAAGCTGGTGGCACCAAAGTCTAAGTTAAAGATCGCATGAGCCGGCGACACCTAAGTCAAATCCCACATGAGCTAGTTGCACCCAAGTTCAAGTGAAAACCCATACAAGCTACTGGCACCAAAGTCTAAGTCAAAGCCTGTATGAGCTGGTGGCACCCAAGTCAAAGCCCACATGAGCTGGTGGCATCCAAGTCTAAGTTAAAGACCGCATGAGCTGGTGGCACCCAAGTCAAAGCCCACATGAGTTGGTTGCACCCAAGTTCGAGTCAAAGCCCATACAAGCTAGTGGCACCCAAGTCTAAGTCAAAGCCTGCATGAGCTGGTGGCACTTAAGTCAAAGCCTATACAAGCTGGCGGTTCCCAAGTTTGAGTCAAAGCCCACACAAGCTGTTGGCATCGAAGTTTAAGTCAAAGCCTGCATGAGCTAACGGCACCCAAGTCGAAGCCCACATGAGTTGGTGGCACCTAAGTTCAAGTCCAAGCCCACACAAGCTGGTGGAACCCAAGTCCAAGTCAAAGCTCGCATAAGTGATGGCACCCAAGTCAAAGCCCACACAAGCTGGTAGCACCTAGTCAAAGCCCACATGAGTTGGTGCCACCCAAGTTTGAGTTAAAGCCCATATAAGCTGGTGGCACCCAAGTCTAAGTCAAAGCCCACATGAGCTGACAGCACCCAAGGTAAAGCCCATACGAGCTGGTAGCACCCAGTCAAAGCCCACATGAGCTAGTGCCACCCAAGTTCAAGTCAAAGCCCACATACGTTGGTGGCATCCAAGTCTAAGTGAAAGCCCGCACGAGCTAGCGGTACCTAAGTTAAAGCCCACACGAGCTGGTGGTACCCAAATCTAAGTTAAAGCCTACATGGGCTGATGGCACCCATGTCAAAGCCCACATGAGCTAGTGGCACCCAAGTTTAAGTCAAAGCCCACACTAGCTTGGGGTATCCAAGTCTAAGTTAAATCCTGCATGAGTTGACAGCACCCAAGCTAAAGCCCACATGAATTGGTGGCACCCAAGTTTGAGTCAAAGCCCACATAAGCTAGTGGCACCCTATGTCAAAGCCTGCATGAGCTGACGGCACCCAAGTCAAAGCCTACACGAGCTAGTGGCACCTAGGTTCAAGTAAAGTCCACATAAGCTGATGGCCCCCAAATCTATGTCAAAGCTCGCATGAGCTAGCGACACCCAAGTTAAAGCCCACATAAGTTGGTTGCACCTAAGCTCAAGTTAAAGCCTTTACATGTTGGTGGCACCCTAAGTCAAAGCTCACATGAGCTGGCGACACCCAAATTAAAGCCTACATGAGCTAGCGGCACCTAAATTCGAGTCAAAGCTCACATAAGCTGGTGGCACCCAAGTCTAAGTCAAAGCTCGCATGAGTTAGCAGCATCAAAGTTAAAGCCCACATGAGTTGATGGCACCCAAGTTTGAGTTAAAGGCCATGCAAGTTGGTGATTCCTAAGTCTAAGTTAAAGCCCTCATGAGCTGACAGCACCCAAGTTAAAGCCCGTATGAGCTAACGGTACCCAAGTTTAAGTCAAAGCCCATACAAGCTGGTAGCACCCAAGTTAATTCAAAGCTCACACGAGCTGACGGCACCCATGTCAAAGCCCACACGAGTTGGTGGCACCCAAGTTCAAGTCAAAGCGTACACAAGCTGATGGTATCCAAGTCTAAGTTAAAGCCCACATGAGCTACTAGCAACTAAGTCAAAGCCCACGCAAGCTAGTGGCACCCAAGTCCAAGTCAAAGCCCACACAAGCTAGTGGCACCCAAGTCTAAGTCAAAGCCCGCATGAGCTGACGGCACCCAGGTCAAAGCCCATATAAGCTGGTGGCACCCAAGTTTAAGTCAAAGACTGCATATGCTAGCGGTACCCATAATAGAAATCCACATTACTCTGTACCTATCTAAAGGGGTCGAACCTTAGAAAACCTAACACCTTAGTATTTTGAGGAGCGTCAGTCCACCCTGGATAAAATAGTGTCTATTTATCTTTGCCTTATTCTTAATTCTTAGCAATAGTCAAAGAGGGGTAGCTGTAGACACCTTATTTTGTCTGGGCTAATTTATAGCAATCTAGAGCAAGGATATGAGAGAGGGTGATGATTGGGATAGATGAACACATTCTTATCATTGGGATAAATGACATTGATGATTTAGTATGACAAGAAAAGCTTTTTCCCACCATTTTTTGAATAATGTAATTTCATAAATTGTAAAAAACTTGGATATATGTAATAATCTCAATTTTCTCATGATTGGGCATCATAAATATGTTCTCCTATTAGGATAGATGAGACTGATGCTTTGGCCTAATAAGAAAAGCTTCTCCTTCCACTATTTTTTGGAATTAATGTTATTCCATCAATTATGACAAACATGGATGCACGTATTAATCTTTTTTTTTCATGATTAGGCACCATAAACACATTTTCCTCATTGGGATAGATGACATTTATGATTTTGCTTTATAAGAAAAGCTTTTCTTTCCATCATTTTTTAGAATCAATGTTATTCTGTCAATCGTGACAAGCATGCATGAATGCAATAATATCTTTTTCTTCATGATTGGGCAGCATATACACATTTTCCTCTTTGGGATAGATGATATTTGTAGACACTTTATTTGGTCTAGGCTAATTTTTAGTTTAGGGCATGAACATGAGAAGGGGTGATGATCCAAAGGTAAAATGCAAAGATGTGGCATCAAATGACGTAGTTCAAGGTGTCTAGGGACAAAAGATATGAGAAAATTCATAATTTTACTTGAATGTATTGATACATGGTTCTCACTTATCGATACAAGGCTCTAACGATCCAAAAATTTAAAATGTCCTTATTTGTATCGATACAACATGTAGGTGTATTGATACATGAGCCTCTGTATCGATACAGGACCTTATGTATCGATACTAGGCCATGCCATGACCAAAACATGCATTTTTTAAAGAAATATATTGATGCATATCAATATGTATCGATACAGTGGTTCATAGTATCGATACAATGATCATTGCATCGATACAATGTTTATTGTATCGATACCATCAAGGTTTTTGGACCAAATGTATGGATACATTATACAATGTATCGATACACATGCAGGCCATTTTCACCGTCCGGGCATTTTTGACTCATACACTATTGATTCAAAGCTCAATTTTAACTTATTTCTTTGCATCAGGAAAGATTAAAACACATATCAGATTACGAATTTAGACTTTTGAATTAATCATAACATTTTTTAAGTCTAAATTAAATAAAAAAGGTCAATATCATATGATCACCTTACTCCTAGCTTGTTAACCAATATCACCATTAGTCACCTTATTTGCTAAAAAATCATTTTAGCATTTAAACCAGCCATCCTATGCCCATAACATAGGCAACAAATTGCTCTCTACAGCCACCATGTTGACATCACTTTGTCCCCCTTGACAAATAGCCAAAAATGCCTCCAATTTAGCTTCAAAAGGCTGGTATAAATGGACCATTTCTATCTCAGCAGAAAAAGATTAGATTTTAGCTTGTTTTAACTTCCAAAAACACATTCACACATAAAAGAAAAAAACCAAATCCCTTAGCTCTTCACCCACTAACAAAAAATAGCCCTAAAACACTCACTTTTAACCTCTACACATTCTAAAAATCACCTTATCCATATCAGAACCAAAACCTCATTGTTTTTCTCTTTTTCTTGCTTGTTTACAATAAGGAAAAGTGGGAAATTCAAGCCATCCCTATTACCCTAACTATTTGGCCAAAGTTGAAGTTTTGTTGGTATAACTTCCTACTCTATCATTTATATTTTTATTGTTCAGCACATTTATCACTTTGTGAGCTCTCCATGTTTCCATCACCATCTTAGAATTATCATACATTATTATGGCATTTAGTTGTGGTAGTTTAAGATTTGGATGCCATAATACCCCTATTATGTGCAAAATGCCTCATTTCATCCTTATTAGTTTGATATCTCTTATTCATGCATTTTATGCCATGTGCAAGCATCTTGTTATCCTTAACCCATGTATGAATCATTAGCCTAACACATTTCAAGCACATTTACACATTAACTTGCATAAATCATTATTATTTTCAGCATCCATAACATTTTCTTGTCAAAGTGCATAACACTTTATTTGTCTAAGCCATTAGTAAAATTAGCATCCCCATTCATGTTATGTGCCATCCCCTTGTATGTTTGTTGTCAAAATGTATGTTTGATTATAGATAAAAAGTGATTTTTGAAACCCTCCAAGCCAAACATGTTAACTTCAACCAATGAGGATTACCATGGACTTAGCATTTTCCTTAAAGCTAGAAAAATATCTTGGGAAAAATTAAGTTTTCTAGATCTAGAATGTTGGTTAAGCAAGCTCTAATCTTTTTATTTTCTAACCAAAATGGCTTTACACTTATCCCTAAAATGTTTATGCCTTGTTTTTGAGTCAAAACCTTGAGTGGTATGATTAATGGACTATTTCATGTCCCAAACTACTCTGGGGCTATGCAAATGAGTTCATGATGCCCATACCACTCTTTGCCTTCAGTCATGGATGTTCAAATGTCAATGACTTGAGTCTACACCCGTAAACATAAGGAAAACAAGAAATATCTCCTGCTTTGTTTTGTTTCGTGCTGGTAGCACAACTGTTGTAAATTAAAAAATCACTTTAAAACCTAAAATGATTTTTTATCAATTTTTTGATAGTTTTCTCTCAAAGTACATCGAATTATTTTTAAAACGATGTCTTATTCACCCCTGGATCATTCTAGATGAGAGAGCTATGATTTTTTAAGTCTAAATTGTCTGGAACCTCTAGAATCCAAAAATATATTTTGGTTGGGCCATTCAGGCCCACTAAATTATTTTTTCAAAATTTTCAAACATTTTTCCTAAAAGTTTCATGAAATTTTCGTTTCAAAAAGGCATTGTTTGCAATTTTTTGATAGCAAATGAGTCTGGGGTGATTTTTCAAATTTTGACATACCTTGTCCCTCATATGCTCTACTAGCAGCACTATCAGTTCAAACTTGAAAATATATTTCACCAGAAAGTGATTTTTTTTGGGTAGTGGGAATATTTTTTGGATGACCTTTATTGAGTTACCTTTCTAACGGTGTCTTGTCCACTCTCTAAATCTTTTAAACCGATTTTAAATAAATTCGGGAAGCAGGATAGCGTGATGCTGTCCCTTATTTTTGGTTATGGTCAAAATTAAGTTGTTTTCTCAAATTTCATCTCGCGACATTCGAATGTATCCATATCACCCAGATTAGACTCGAGAACATGCATTGACCTCCCATTGGCTTAATCAAGGCACAAACACACTTTACATCTTTACCATCCTCGTTCACAATAATTTCTTTCACCAAAAGTCATCACAATGCTCACTCATTTTCCAATCACAAAGTTCTGTCAATTTAAGTCTTCCCACTCGACTTCTCTAAATAGTGTCAGATGTGTCACATTTAGGATACTCTAATCCCGATCTTACGAGGGGATACTCTAACCTAGCTTTTTAAAATTATTAAGATCTAAAAATCTTTCATTGTAAAAATGATTTCTCATCTACAGGGATACTCTAACCCTAACTTTTTTAGGGAATACTCCAACCTTGCTTCTCAAAATTGTTAAGATTTAAAAATCTTCCTTTGTCAAAAATTATTTGCCATTGACAGGGATACTCCAGCCCCATCTTTTTGAGGGGATACTCTAACCTGATCTTTTAACTACAATTAATCTTTTTTCTCCTTCTTGGATTTCCATGAATACATTAAATAAACTTTATTTAATCGAAAAACCCAGATGCATCTCGAAAATTGCCAATTTGATTATTCCCAATGCCAATTGCAAGATAAATTCCAATAGTCCACTCCTTTTCCTTATTATTTCATTAAATGATCCATGTTATGTTACTTCGTTTATTATCTTCCTAACATGATTTCTTTGTGATGGTTATGTGCATTCATGTTTTAAAAACATTTCAAATAAAATTGAAGGAATATTCCATATGGGTATCTCTCTAGTTCCCACAGTGGAACATTCCCTTTTCAAAGTAAAATCCAAAGGTCATTTTTTTAAAAATCTCTATACTCCTCATCTCTTTGGGGCGTATATAAGATCAAATCTTTTCTATTAAAACCAGGATTTGCATTTTTATAAGATTCATGCATTAAAAGAAGGTTATATTAAAATAATAACAAGATCAAAAAATCAAAATCGAGATAAGACATAGCTAGTTGGGATAGATGATACTGATGCTTTGGCTTGAGATGAAAACTATTCCTTCCACCATTTTTTGGAATCAATGTTATTCAGTCAATTGTGACAATCATTGATGCCACATAATAATCTCTTTTTTTTTTTTCATGACTAGACACCATAAACATATTTTTCTCATTGTGATAGATGACATTGATGCTTTGGCTTGATAGGAAATGCTTTTTTTCCACCATTTTTTGGAATCAATGTTATTCCATCAATCGTGACAAACATGCATGCATGTAATTTTTCTTTTCATAATTGGGGACCATAAACACATTCTTCTTGTTGGGATAGATGACATTGATGCTTTGGCTTGATAAGAAAAGCTTTTCTTCCCACCATTTTTGGAATCAACTTACTCCTTCCATTGTGACAAACTTGGATGCACATAATAGTCTTTTTTTTTTCATGATTGGGCATTATAAACACGTTCTCCTAACGGGATAAATGACATTAATGATTTGGCCTGATGAGAAAAGCTTTTCTTTACACCTTTTTTTGGAATCAATATTGTTCCATAAATTACGAGAAACTTAGGTGCACTTAATAATCTCTTTTTTTTCATGATTAGGCACCATAAACACATTCTCCTCATTGACATAGATGACATTGATGCTTTTGCTTGATAAAAAAAGCTTTTCTTTACACCATTTTATGGAATTAATGTTATTTTGTCAAACGTGACAAAGAAGGATGCAAGCAATAATCTCCTTTTTTTATGATTTGGCACCATAAACACATTCTTCTCATTGGGAAAGACAACATTGATGATTTGGCTTGATAAGAGAAGCTTTTTTTTCCACCATTTGTTCAAATCAATATTATTCTGTCAATTATGACAAACATGGATGCACGTAATAATCTCCTTTTTTCATGATTGTGCACCATAAACACATTTTGCTCATTAGGATGGATGACATTGACAATTTGGCTTATTAAGAAAAGCTTTTCTTTCCACCATTTTTTGCAATCAATGTTATTCTGTCAATCATGACAAACATGCATGCATGTAATAATCTTTTTTTTTTCATGATTGGGAACCATATACCCATTCTGCTCATTGGGATAGATGATATTAATGCTTTGGCTTGATAAGAAAAGCTTTTCTTTCCACCATTTTTTGGAAACAATGTTATTTTGTCAATCATGACAAACATGCATGCATGTAATAATCCCTTTTTTTCATGATTGGGCACCATGTACCTACTCTCCTCATTGGGATAGATGATATTGATACTTTGGCTTGATATGAAAACTTTTCTTTCCACCATATTTGGAATCGATGTTATTCAGTCAATCCTGACAAATGTGCAGGCATGTAATAATCTTTTTTTTTTTCATGATTGGGCACCATAAACACATTCTCCTCATTGGGATAGATGACATTGACATTTTGGCTTGATAAGAAAAGTTTTTCTTTCCACCAATTTTTGGAATTAATATTTTTCCATTAATGGTGACAAACATAGATGCACATAATAATCTCTTTTTTTTTCATGATTAGGCACCATATACACATTCTTCTATTGGGATGGATGACATTGATGATTTGGTTTGAAAAAAAAGCTTTTCTTTCCACCATTTTTTGGAACCAATGTTATTCTGTCAATTGTGACAAACATGGATGTACGTAATAATCTCTTTTTTTCATGATTGGGCACTATAAACACATTCTCCTTATTAGGATGAATGACATTGACGATTTGGCTTATAAGAAAAGCTTTTCTTTCCACCATTTTTTGGAAACAATAAAAACATAGATGCACATAATAATCTCGTTTTTCATGATTGGGCACTGTAAACACATTCTCGTCATTGTCATGCATGATATTGTTGACTAGGCTTGATAGGAAAAGCTTCTTTCTACACCATTTTGGAATCAATGGTATTCCATCAATTGTGACAAACATGGATGAACATAATAATCACTTTTTTTTTCATGATTAGGCTCTATAAACACATTATCCTTATTGGGATGGATGGCATTAATGATTTGGCTTGACAGGAAAAGCTTTTCCTTCCACCATGTTTTTGAATCAATGTTACTCCGTCAATTATGACAAATATGGATGCATGTAATAATCTCCTTTTTTTTCATGATTAGGGACCATAAACACATTTTTCTCACTGGGATAGATAACATTGAAGGTTTAGCTTATAAGAAAAGCTTTTGTTTCTACCATTTTTAGAATTAATCTTATTACGTAAATTGTGACAAACATGGATGCACGTAATAGTGTCCATTTTTTCAAGATTGGGAACCATAAACACATTCTCCTTATTGGGATAGATGACATTGATGCTTTGGCTTGACAAGAAAAGCTTTTCCTTCCACCATTTTTTGGAATCAATTTTATTCCATCATTTATGACAAACATGGATGCCTATGATAATCTATTTTTTTCATGATTCGGCATAATAAACACGTTCTCATCATATTAATGCTTTAGCTTGATTAGAAAAGCTTTTCTTTCCACCATTTTTTGGATCAATGTTATTCCATCAATTGTGACAAACATGGATGCATGTATTAATCTCCTTTTTCTCATGATTAGGCACCATAAACACATTCTCCTGATTGGGATAGATTACATTGATGCTTTGGCTTGATAAGAAAAGCTTTTTTTTTCACCATTTTGTGGAATCAATGTTGTTCCATCAATGGTGACAAACATGGATGCATATGTTAATCTCCTTTTTTCATGATTGGACACTGTAAACATATATTCCTTATTTGGATAGATGACATTGTCGCTTTGGCTTGATAAGAAAAGCTTTTCTTTCCACCATTTTTTGGAATCAATCTTATTTTGTCAATTATGACAAACGTGAACACATGTAATAATCTCCTTTTCTTCATGACCGACCACCTTAAGAAATTCTCCTCATTGGAATAGATGACATTGACGTTTTGGATTGATAAGAAAAGCGTTTCTTTCCATCATTTTTTGGAATCTATATTACTTCGTTAATCATCACAAACATGGAAGCACATAATAATCTCATTTATTTGATGATTGGGCACCATAAAAACATTCTCCTCACTGGGATAGATGAAAATGATGCTATAGCTTGATAAGAAAAGCTTTTCTTACCATCATTTTTTAGAGTCAATGCTTTTTCGTCAATTGTGAAAAATAAGGATACACGTAATAGTCTCCTTTTTTTCATGATTAGGCACCAGAAACACATTCTCCTTATTGAGATAGATGACATTGATGCTTTGGCTGGATAAGAAAAGCTTTTCTTTCCACCATTTGTTGGAATTAATCTTATTTCATAAATTATGAAAAATATGGATGCAATAATAATCTCCGTTCTTTCATGGTTGGGCACCATAAACAGATTATACTTATTGAGGTCAACGATAATGCTTCTGCTTGATAAGAAAAGCTTTTCTTTGCACCCTTTTTTAGAATAATGTTATTTCATCAATTATGACAAACATTGATGCAAGTATTAATCACCTTTTTTTCTTGATTGGGCACTATAAGCACATTTTCCTCATTAGGATAGATGATATTGATGCTTTGGCTTGATAGGAAAAGCTTTTCTTTCCATCATTTTTTGGAATCAATGTTGTTCCGTCAATCGTGATAAACATGAAGGTAGGTAGTAATCTTCTTTTTTTTTCATGATTGGGCACCATAAACACATTCTCCTCACTAGGATAGATGACATTGAGGCTTTGGCTTGATAAGAAAAGCTTTTGTTTCCAGCATTTTTTTAGAGTTAATCTTATTTTGTAAATTGTGACAAACATGGATGCACGTAATAATCTCTATTGTTTCATGATTGGGCACCATAAACACATTCTCCTTATTAGGATAGATGACATTGATGATTTGGCTTGATAAAAAAAGCTTTTCTATCCTTTATTTCTTAGAGCTATTATTATTCCATGAATCATGACAAACATTGATGCAAGTAATAATCTCTTTCTTTTCATAATTGGGCAACATAAATACATTCCCCTCATTGGGATAGATGACATTGATGCTTTGGCCTGATAAGAAAGCATTTCTTCCCACCATTGTTTGGAATCAATGTTATTCCATCTATTGTGACATACACGGATACCCATAATAATCTCTTTTTTTTAAAGGTTAGGCATCACAAACACATTCTCCTCATTGGGATAGATGACATTAACACTTTGGCTTGATAAGAAAAGATTTTTTTTCTACCATATTTTGGAATCAATGCTATTTCATCAATTATGGCAAACATAGATGCACGTAATACTCTCTTATTTTTCATGATTGGGCACCATAAAAATATTCTTCGTACTGGGATAGATAACATTAACGATTTGGCTTGATAAGAAAAGCCTTTTTTTCCACAATTTTTTTAGAATCATTCTTATTTCATCAATTGTGACAAACATGGGTGCTCATAATAATCTCTTTTTCTTCATGATTGGGCACCATATGCATATTCTTCTCATTAGAGTTAATGATATTGATGCTTTGGCTTGATATGAAAAGCTTTTCTTTCCACCATTTTTTGGAATTAATGTTATTCCATCAATAATAACAAACATGGATACTCGTAATAATCATTTTTTTTCATAATTGGGCCATAAACATATTCTCCTCATTGGGATAGTGACAATGATGCTTTGGCTTGATAAGAAAAGCTTTTCCTTCCACTATTTTTTGGAATCTATGTTACTACGTCAATTGTGGCAAACATGGGTGCATGTAATAATCTCTTTTTTTCAAGATTATGCACTATTTACCCATTCTCCTCATTAGGATAGAGGATATTAAAGCTTTGGCTTGATATGAAAACTTTTCTTTCCACCATATTTGGAATCAATGTTTTCAGTTAATCTTGACAAACATGCATGCACGAAATAATCACACTTTTATTTTTTTTAATGATTGGGCACCATAAACACATTCTCCTTATTGGGATAGATGACATTGATGCTTTGGCTTGATAAGAAAATCTTTTCTTTCTACCTTTTTTGGAATTTGTTCTATCTCATTAATTATGACAAACATGGATGCACATAATATCTCCTTTTTTTTCATGATTAGGCACCATAAACACATTCTCCTAATTGGGATAGACGACATGATTTGGCTTGAGAAGAAAAGGTTTTCTTTCCATCATTTTTTGGAATCAATGTTTTTTCATCAATTATGAAAAACAAGGATGCATGTAATAGTTTCATTTTTTTTCATGATTAGGCACCAGAAACACATTCTTCTCATTGAGATAGATAACATTGATGCGTTGGCTAGATAAGAAAAGCTTTTCTTTCCACCATTTGCTCGAATCCATCTTGTTTCGTAAATTGTGACAATTATGGATGCAGTAATAATCTCCATTCTTTCATGGTTGGCACCATAAACATATTATCCTCATTGAGGTAAATGATATTAATGCCTCTGCTTGATAAGAAAAGCTTTTCTTTACACCCTTTTTTAGAATAATGTTATTCCATCAATTATGGCAAATATTGATGCAAGTATTAATCACCCTTTTTTCTTGATTGGGTACCATAAGCAGATTCTCCTCATTGGGATAAATGATATTGATGCTTTGGCTTGATAGGAAAAGTTTTTCTTTCCACCATTTTTTGGAATCAATGTTATTCTGTCAATCGTGATAAACAAGAATGTAGGTAGTAATCTTCTTTTTTTCATGATTAGGCACCATAAACACATTCTCTTCACTAGGATAGATGACATTAAGGCTTTGGCTTGATAAAAAAAGCTTTTGTTTCCAATATTTTTTGAAGTAAATCTTATTTCGTAAATTGTGACAAACATGGTGCATGTAATAATCTCCATTGTTTCATGATTGGGCACTATAAACACATTCTCTTTATTAGGATAGATGACATTGATGATTTGGCTTGATAAGAAAAGCTTTTTTATCCTTTATTTTTTGGAGCTAATGTTATTCCATCAATCATGACAAACATTAATGCAAGTAATAATCTCCTTCTTTTCATAATTGGGCACCATAAACGCATTCCCCTCATTGGGATAGATGACAATGATGTTTTGGCTTGATAAGAAAGCTTTTCTTCCCACCATTGTTTGGAATCAATGTTATTCCATCTATTGTGACATACACGGATGCCCATAATAATCTCCTTTTTTTAAAGGTTAGGCATCATAAACACATTTTCCTTATTGGGATAGATGACATTAACACTTTGGCTTGATAAGAAAAGATTTTTTTTCCACCATATTTTGGAATAATGTTATTCCGTCAATTGCAGCAAACATAGATGCACGTAATAATCTCTTATTTTCCATGATTGGGTACCATAAAAATATTATCCGCATTGGGATAGATGACATTGATGATTTGGCTTGATAAGAAAAGCCTTTTTTTCCATTATTTTTTTAGAATCATTCTTATTTCGTCAATTATGACAAACATGGGTGCTTATAACAATCGCTATTTCTTCATGCTTAGGCACCATATGCATATTCTTCTCATCGGTTGATGATATTGAAGCTTTGGCTTGATATGAAAAGCTTTTCTTTCCACCATTTCCTGGAATTAATGTTATTCCGTCAATAATAACAAACATGGGCACTCGTAATAATCACTTTGTTTTCATAATTGGGACATAAACATATTCTCCTCATTTAGATAGTGACAATGATGCTTTGGCTTAATAAAAAAAGCTTTTCCTTCCCCCATTTTTTGGAATTTATGTTACTATATCAATTGTGGCAAACATGGGTGCATGTAATAATCTCTTTTTTTAAGATTAGGCACCATTTACCCATTCTCCTCATTAGGATAGATCATATTGAAACTTTGTCTTGATATGAAAACTTTTCTTTCCACCATATTTGGAATCAATGTTTTCAGTTAATCCTGACAAACATGCATGCACGTAATAATCACACTTTTATTTTTTTCATGATTGGGCACCATAAACACATCCTCCTCATTAGGATTGATGACATTGATGCGTTGGCTTGATAAGAAAATCTTTTCTTTCTACCTTTTGTGGAATTTTTCTTATTTCATTAATTGTGACAAACATAGATACACGTAATAATCTTTTTTTTTATGATTAGGCACCATAAACATATTCTCCTCATTGGGATAGATGACATTAATGATTTGGCTTGATAAGAAAAGCTTTTCTTTCCACTATTTTTTAGAATCAATGTTATTCCATTAATCATGACAAACATGATGCACATAAAAATTTCTTTTTTTATGATCCATAAACATATTCTCCTCATTGGGATTGATGACATTAATGCTTTGGCTTGATAAAAAAAGTTTTTCTTGCCACTATTTTTTGGGAATCAATGTTATTCTGTCAATTGTGACAAACTTGGATGCACATAATAATCTCCTTTTTTTCTTGATTGGGCACCATAAACATGTTTTCCTCACTGGGATAAATGACATTGACGATTTGGCTTGATAAGAAACGCCTTTTTTACACCATTTTGTTATTTTGTAAATTGTGTCAAACTTGGGTGAACAAAATAATCTCCTTTTTTTCATGATTGGGCACCATAAACACATTTTCCTCATTGGGGTTAATGACATTGATGCTTTGGCTTGATAAGAAAAGCTTTTCTTTACACCGTTTTATGGAATCAATGTTACTTTGTCAAACGTGACAAACTACGATGCATCTAATAATCTCTTTTTTTTTCATGATTGGGCACCATAAACACAGTCTCCTCATTTGGATAGACGACATTGATGATTTGGCTTGATATGAGAAGCTTTTCTTTCCATCATGTTTTGGAATCAATGTTATTCTGTCAATTGTGACAAATATGGATGCACGTAATAATCTCCTTTTTTTTCATGATTGTGCACCATAAGCACATTCTCCTTATTGGGATGGATGACATTGATTTGGCTTAATAAGAAAAGCTTTTCTTTCCACCATTTTTTGGAATCAATGTTATTCCGTCAATCATGACAAACATGCAAGCACTTAATAATCCCTTTTGTTTCACGATTGGGAACCATATGCCTATGCTCCTCATTGGGATAGATGAGCCACCATTTTTTGGAATCAATGTTATAATGTCAATCATGACAAACCTGCGTGCACGCAATAATCCTTTTTTTTTCATGATTGGGCACCATGTAACCATTCTCCTCATTGGGATAGATGATATTGATGCTTTGGCGTGATATGAAAACTTTACTTTCCACCGTTTTCGGAATCAATGTTATTCAATCAATCTTGACAAACATGCATGCACGTGATAATCTCTTTTTTTTTCCATGATTGGGCACCATAAACACATTTTTCTCATTAGGATAGATGACATTAATGGTTTGGCTTGATAAGAAAAGCTTTTCTTTCCACCATTTTTTGGAATCAATGTTATTTCATCAATTGTGACAAACATGGATGCACATAATAGTCTCTTTTTTTTTCATGATTAGGCTGCATAAACACATTCTCCTCATTGGGATGAATGATATTGATCACTTGGCATGATAAGAAAAGTTTCTCTTTCCACCATTTTTTGGAATCAATGCTATTTCGTCAATTGTGATCAACTATGGATGCACATAAAAATATCTTTTTTTTCATGATCAGGCATCATAAACACATTCTCCTTACTGGGATATATGACATTGAGGCTTTGGCTTGATAAGAAAAGCTTTTGTTTCCACTATTTTTTGGAATCAATTTTATTTAGTAAATTATGACAAAAATGGATGCACATAATAATCTCCATTGTTTCATAATTGGGCACCATAAACACATTTTCCTCATTCGGATAGATGTCATTGATGATTTGGCTTGGTAAGAAAAGCTTTTCTATCCTTCAGTTTTTGGAGCCATTGTCATTCCATCAATTGTGATAAACATTGATACAGGCAATAATCTTTTTTTTTCATAATTGGGCACCATAAACATATTCCCCTTATTAGGATTGATGACATTAATGCTTTGGCTTGATAAGAAAGGCTTTTCTTTCCACCATTTTTTGGAATCAATGTTATTTCGTCTATTATGGCATACAAGGATGCCCATAATAATCTCATTTTTTTAGTGATTGGGCACCATAAACACATTTTCCTAATTGGGATAGATGACATTAACACTTTGGCTTGATAAGAACAAATTTTCTTTCCATCATATTTTGGAATCAATCTTATTCCGTCAATTGTGACAAACATAGATGCGCGTAATAATCTCCTCTTTTTCATGATTAGGCACCATAAAAACATTCCCCCATTAGGATAGATGACATTGATGATTTGGCTTGTAAGAAAAGCCTTTCTTTCCACCATTTTTTTGGAATCAATCTTATTTCATCAATAGTGACAAACATGGATGCTCATAATAGTCTCTTTTTTTCTCATGATTAGGCAATATATACATATTCTTCTCATTGGGATAGATGATATTGATGTTTTGGCTTGAAAAAAAAACTTTTCTTTTCCCTAGCTTTTGGAATCAATTTTATTTCGTTAATACTGACAAATCTAGATGCCCGTAATAATCACTTTTTTTTCATAATTGGGCCATAAACACATTGTCCGCATTAGGATAGTTGACATTGATGCTTTGGCTTGATAAGAAAAGCTTTTTTTTTCACTATTTTTTTGAATCGATCTTCTTCTGTAAATTGCGACAAATATGGATGCACATAATAATCTGCATTGTTTCATGATTGGGTATCATAAACACATTCTTCTCATTAGGATAGATGGCATTGATGATTTGACTTGATATGAAAAGCTTTTCTATCCTTCAGTTTTTGGAACCAATGTTATTCTGTCAATCATGACAAACATTGATGCAAGTAATAATCTTTTTTTTTTCCATAATTGGGCACTATAAACATATTCCCCTTATTGGGATAAATGACATAGATGCGTTGGCTTGATAATAAAGGCTTTTCTTTCCACCAATTTCTGGAACAATGTTACTCCGTCTATTATGGCATACATGGATTCCCATAATAATCTCATTTTTTTAATGATTGGGCACCATAAACATATTCTCCTTATTAGATAGATGATATTAACACTTTGGCTTAATAAGAAAAGATTTTCATTCCACCATATTTTGGAATCAATGTTATTCCATCAATTGTGACAAACATGATGCGCATAATAATCTTCTCTTTTTCATGATTGGGCACATAAAAATATTCTCCCCATAGGGATAGATGACATTGACAATTTGGCTTGTAAGAAAAATCTTTCTGTCCACCATTTTTTTGGAATCAATTTTATTTCATCAATCATGACAAGCATGGATGCTCATAATAGTTTCCTTTATTTTCATGATTGGGCAATATATACACATTCTTCTCATGGAGTAGATGATATTGATGCGCTGACTTGATATGAAAAGCTTTTCTTTCCATAATTTTTTGAAATCAATGTTATTTCATCAATAATGACAAACTTGGATGCCTATAATAATCATTTTTTTCCATAATTGGGCCATAAACACATTCTTCTCATTGGGATAGATGAGATTGATGCTTTGGCATGATAAGAAAAGCTTTTCTTTCCACCATTTTTGGAATCTATGTTACTACGTCAGTTGTGGCAAACATGGGTGCATGTAATAATCTCTTTTTTTTTCCTTGATTGGGAACCACTTACTCATTCTCCTCATTGGATAGATGATATTGATGCTTTGGCTTGATATGAAAACTTTTTTTTCCACCACTTTTGGAATCAATGTTATTCATTGATAGTGACAAACATGAAAGTGCATAATAATCTCCTTATTTCATGATTGGGCACCATAAACAAATTCCCTTCATTCGGATAAATGACATTAACGCTTTCCCTTGATAAGAAAAGCTTTTTTTTCCACCATTTTTGGAATCAATGTTATTCAGTCAATTGTGACAAACATAGATGCACATAATAATCTCCTTTTTTTCATGATTAGGCACCATAAAAATATTCTCCCCATTGAGATAGGTGACACTGACAATTTGGCTTGTAAGAAAAGCTTTTATTTCCACCATTTTTTTGGAATCAATCTTATTTTGTCCATCGTGACAAACATCGATGCTCATAGTAATCTCATTTTTTTCATGATTGGGCAATATATACACATTCCTCTTATTGGGATAGACGATATTAATGCTTTGGCTTGATATGAAAAGCTTTTCTTTCCTAAGTTTTTGGAATCAATGATATTCCGTCAATAATGACAAACCTAGATATACATAATAATCAATTTTTTTTCATAATTGGGCCATAAATACATTTTTCTCATTAGGATAGATGAGATTGATGCTTTGGCTTGATATGAAAACTTTTCTTTCCACCATTTTTGGAATCAATGTTATTCAACAATAATGGCAAACATGGAAGCACATAATAATCTCCTCATTTCATGATTGGGCACCCTAAACACATTTCCCTCATTCGGATATATGATATTGATGCTTTCTCTTGATAAGAAAAGCTTTTCTTTCCAGTAATTTTGGAATCTATGTTATTTCGTCAATCATGACAAACATGAAAGCACGTAATAATCTTGTTATTTCATGTTGGGCACTGTAAACACGTTCTCCTTATTGGGATAGATGACATTGAGGCTTTGGCTTGATAAAAAATGCTTTTTTTCCACCATTTGGGGAATCAATGTTATTTTGTCAATTGTGACAAACATGAATGCACATATTAATCTCCTTTTTTTTCATGCTTGGGCACCATAAAAAAATTCTTTTCATTTGGATAGATGACATTAACGCTTTGGCTTGATAGGTAAAGCTTTTCTTTCCACCATTTTTTGGAATCAATATTATTTCGTCAATTGTGACAAACATGGATGCATGTTTTAATCCCTTTTTTTCAAGATTAGGCACTATAAACACATTCTCCTCATTAGGGTAGATGACATTGATGCTTTGGCTTGATAAGAAAAGCTTTTTTTTCCAACAATTTTTAGAATCAATGTTATTTCATCCATTCTGACAAACATGGATGCATGTATTAATCTCATTCTTTTCATGATTGGGCACCATTAACACATTCTCCTAGTTTAGATAAATGATATTTATGCTTCAGCTTGATAAGAAAAGCTTCTCATTCCACCATTTTGTGGAATCAATGTTATTTCATCAATTGTGACAAACATGGATGTATGTAATAATCTCTTTTTTTTCATGATTGGGTATCATGAACACATTTCGCTTATTAGGATGGACGACGTTGATGCTTCAACTTGATGAGAAAAGCTTTTCTTTTGACCATTTTTTGGAATCAATGTTTCGCCAATCGTAACAAACATGGAAGCATGTAATAATCTCTTATTTTCATGATTAGACACCATAAACACATTTCCCTTGTTGGGATCGATGACATTGATGCTTTGGCTTGATAAGAAAAGCCTTTTTTTCCATGAGTTTTGGAATTAATGTTATTCTGTCGATCATGACAAACATGGATCCAAGTATTAATCTCTATTTTTTCATGATTGGGCACCATAAACACATTCTCCTCATTGGGATAGATGACATTGATGCTTTGGCTTTATAAGAAAAGCTTTTCTTGCTGCATTTTTTGGAATCAATGTTATTCCGTCAATCATGACAAATACGCAAGCACATAGTAATCTCTTTTTTGTCAAGATTGTGCACCATAAGCACATTCTCCTTAGTGGGATAAATCGTATTGATGCTTTGCCTTGATAAGAAAAGCTATTCTTTCTAGCATTTTTTGGTATCAATGTTATTTCGTCAATTGTGGCAAACAAGCATGCGCGTAATAATGTCTTTTTTTCATGATTTGGCACCATTTACACATTATCCTTTTTTTGGTAGATGATATTGATGCTTTGGCTTGATATGAAAAGCTTTTCTTTCCACCATTTCTTAGAACCAATGTTATTTCGTCAATCGTGGCAAACATGCGTGCATGTAATAATCTTTGTTTTCATGATTGGGCAGCATATACCCATTCCTCTCTTTCAGATAGATGATATTGATCTTTGGCTTAGTATTAAAAGCTTTTCTTTCCATCATTTTTTAGAATTAATGTTATTCTATCAATCGTGACAAACACAGATGACACATTAATCTCCTTTTTTCCATGATTGGGCAATATATACATATTCCCCTCTTTAGGATAAATGATATTGATGCTTTGGCTTAGTATTAAAAGCTTTTTTTTGCCATTTTTTGGAATCAATGTTATTTTATCAATCGTGACAAACATGGATGCACGTATTAATTTCCTTTTCTTTATGATTGGGCACCATAAGCATATTCTCCTCATTAGGACAGATGACATTGACGCTTTAGCTTGATAGGAAAAGCTTTTCTCTCCTTTATTTTTTTGGAATCAATGTTATTCAATCAATCCTGACAAACATCTATGCACATAGTAGACTCCATTGAATCAATCATGACAAACATATATGCATGTAATAGACTCCATTGTTTCATGATCGGGTACCATAGACACATTCTCCTAATTGGGGTAAATGATATTGATGCTTCTAGTTGATAAGAAAACCTTTTCCTTCCACCAATTTTTGGAATCAATGTTATTCCATCTATTGTGACAAATATTATTGGATGTAATAATTGCCATTGTTTTGTGATTAGGCACCATATACACATTCTTCTCATTGGGATAAACGATATTAACACTTTGGCTTGATAAGAAAAGCTTTTCTTTCCACCATTTTTTGGAATCAATGTTATTTCATCAATCGTGACAAAAGTGCATGCACATAATAATCTCTTTTTTTCATGATTGGGCACCATAAACACATTCTTCTCATTGGAATAGATGACATTGATGCTTTGGCTTGATAAGAAAAGCCTTTCATTCCACCATTTTTTTGGAATCGATGTTATTCTGTCAATTCTGACAAATATTGATGCATGTATTAATCTATTTTTTTCAAGATTAGACACCATAAACACATTCTTCTCATTGGGACAGATGATATAGACGCTTTGGCTTGATAGGAAAAGCTTTTCTTTCCACCATTTTTTGGAATCAATGTTATTCCATCAATCATGACAAACATGGATGCAGGTAATAATCTTATTTTCTTTCATGATTAGGCACCATAAACACATTCTCCTCACTAGGATAGATGATATTGATGCTTTGGCCTAAAATAAAAAGCTTTTCTGTCCACCATTTTTGGGAATCAATCTTATTTCGTAGATTGCAACAAACATGCATGCACATAAAAATCTTCAATGTTTCATGATTGGGCACCATTAACACATTCTCCTCATTAGGGTAAATGACATTGATGCTTTGGTTTTATAAGAAAAGCTTTTCTTTCTACCATTTTTTGGAATCAATGTTATTCTGTCAGTCGTGACAAATAAGCATGCATATAGTAATCTCTTTTTTCTCAAGATTGCGCACCATAAACATATTCTCCTTATTGGGATAAATGATATTGATGCTTTGGCTTGATAAGAAAAGCTTTTCTTTCTAGCATTTTTGGTATCAATGTTATCCGTCAATTGCGGCAAACATGCATGCACATAATATTGTCTTTTTTTCATGATTCGGTACCACATACACATTTTCCTTTTTTCGGTAGATGATATTGATGCTTAGGCTTGACATGAAAAGCTTTTCTTTCCACCATTTCTTAGAACCAATGTTATTTTGTCAATCGTGGTAAACATGCATGCACGTAATAATCTTTGTTTTCATGATTGGGCAGCATATACCCATTCCCCTCTTTCAGATAGATGATACTGATGCTTTGGCTTAGTATTAAAAGCTTTTCTTTCCACCATTTTTTGGAATCAATGTTATTTCATCAGTCGTGACAAACATGGATGACGTATTAATCTCCTTTTTTTTCATGACTGGGCATCATATACACATTCCCCTCTTTGGGATAGATGATATTGATGCTTTGGCTTACTATTAAAAGCATTTTTTTTCCATTTTTTGGAATCAATGTTATTTCGTCAATCATGACAAACATGGATGCATGTATTAATTTCCTTTTCTTCATGATTGGGCACCATAAACACATTCTCCTCATTGGGATAGAGGACATTGACGCTTTAGCTTAATAAGAAAAGCTTTTCTCTCCTTTATTTTTTTGGAACCAATGTTATTCAATCAATCATGCCAAACATCTATGCACATAGTAGATTCCATTCAATCAATCATGACAAACATATATGCATGTAATAGACTCCATTGTTTCATGATTGGGCACCATTGACACATTTTCCTTATTGGGGTAAATGATATTGATGCTTTTAGTTGATAAGAAAACCTTTTCCTTCCACCAATTTTTGGAATCAATGTTATTCCATCTATTGTGACAAAAATTGTTGGATGTAATAATCACCATTGTTTCATGATTGGGCACCATATATACATTCTCCTTATTGGGATAAACGATATTAACGCTTTAGCTTAATAAGAAAAGCTTTTCTTTCCACCATTTTTTGGAATCAATGTTATTCCGTCAATCGTAACAAACATGCATGCACATAACAATCTCCTTTTTTCATGATTAGGCACCATAAACGCATTCTTCTCATTGGAATAGATGACATTAATGCTTTGGCTTGATAAGAAAAGCTTTTCATTCCACCATTTTTTAGAATCAATGTTATTCTATCAATTGTGACAAACATTAATGCATGTATTAATCTCTTTTTTTTTTCAAGATTAGGCATCATAAACACCTTTTCCTCATTGGGATAGATGATATAGACGCTTTGGCTTGATAGGAAAAGCTTTTCTTTCCACCATTTTTGGAATCAATGTTATTCCATCAATCGTGCCAAACATTGATGCAGGTAATAATCTTCTTTTCTTTCATGATTAGGGACCATAAACACATTCTCTTCACTAGGATAGGTAACATTGATGCTTTGGCCTAAAAAGATAAGCTTTTCCTTCCACCATTTTTAGAATCAATCTTATTTCATAAATTGTAACAAACATGGATGCACGTAATAATCTCCAATGTTTCATGATTGGGCACCATTAACATATTCTCCTTATTAGGATACATGACATTGATGACTTGGCTTGATAAGGAAAGCTTTACTGTCCTTTATTTTTTGGAATCAATGTTATTTCAACAATTGTGACAAACATGGATGAATGTAGTAATCTCCTTTCTTTCATGATTGGGCACCATAAACACATTCTTCTCATTGGGATAGATGATATTGACACTTGAGCTTGATAGGAAAAGGTTTCTTTCCACCATTTTTTAGAACCAATGTTATTCTATCAATTGTGATGAACATGGATGCACGTATTAATCTCCTTGTTTTCATAATTGGGTACCATAAACACATTTTGCTCATTGGGATAGATGACACTATTTTGGCTTGATAAGAAAAGCTTTTCTTTCCACCATTGTTTGGAATCAATGTTATTTTGTCAATTGTAAGAAACATGGATACATGTATTAATCTCTTTCTTTTCATAATTAGGCACCATAAGCACATTCTGCTCATTGGGATAGATGACATTGATGATTTGGCTTGATAAGAAAAGCTTTTCTTTACACCATTATTAGGAATCAATGGTATTCCGTAAATTGTGACAAACTTAGGTGCACGAAATAATCTCCTTTTCTTCATGATTGGGCGCCATAAACACATTCTCCTTATTAGGATTGATGGCAATAATGCGTTGGCTTGATAAGAAAAGCTTTTCCTTGCACCATGTTATGGAATCAATTTATTCCTTTAAATGTGACAAACAAGGATGCATGTAATAATCTCTTTTTTTTCATGATTGGGCACCATAAACACTTTCTCCTCGTTGGGATAGATGACAATGATGCTTTGGCTTGATAGGAACAGCTTTTTTTCCACTTTTTTTTTGAATCAATGTTATTCTATCAATCATAACAAATATGCATGCATGCATTTTTTTTGTTCATGATTAGACGCCATAAACACATTCTCCTCATTGAGATAGACGAGATTAATGCTTTGGCTTGATAGGACAAGCTTTTCTTTCCACCATTTTTTGGAATCAATGTTATTCCGTCAATTGTGACAAACATGCATGCACATAGTAATCTTTTTTTTTTCATGATTGGGCACTATAAACATGTTCTCCTCATTGGGCTAGAAGACATTGATGCTTTCGCTTGATAACAAAAGCTTTTCTTTACACCATTTTGTGGAATCAATGTCATTTCGTCAAATGCGACAAGAAAGTATACGCATATTAATCTTATTCTTTTTCATGATTGGGCACCATAAGCATGTTCTCCTCATTGGGATAGATAGCATTGATGCTTTTGCTTTATAAGAGAAGCATTTCTTTGCACCACTTTTTGGAATCAATGTTATTCTGTCAATCATAACAAACAATGATACACATATTAATCTAATTTTTTTCTTGATTATGCACTGTAAACATATTTTTCTCATTGGGATAGACGACATTGATGATTTGGCTTGATAAGAAATGCTTTTCTTTCCACCATTTTTTGGAATCAATGTTATTCCGTCAATTGTGACAAACATGGATGCATGTAATAATCTTTTGTTTTTCACGATTGGGCACCATAAACACATTCTCCACATTGGGATGGATGACATTGATGACTTGGCATAATGGGAAAAGCTTTTTTTTCCACCATTTTTTAGAATCAATATTATTTCGTCAATCATGACAAACATGTATGCACGTAATAATCCTTTATTTTTTTCATGGCATGGCACCATATGCCAATTCTCGTTATTGGGATAGATGATATTGATGCATTGGCTTGATATGAAAAGTTTCCACCATTTTGGAATTAATGTTATTTAGTCAATCCTGGCAAACATGCATGCATGTAATTATCTTTTTTTTTTATGATTGGGCACTATAAACACATTCTCCTCATTAGGATAGATGGCATTGACGACGCTTTGCATTGATAAGAAAAGCTTTTCTTTCCACCATTTTTTGGAATCAATGTTATTCCATAAATTATGACAAACTTAGGAGCACAAAATAATCTCTTTCTCTTCATGATTGGGCACCATAAAGACGTTCTCCTCATTAGGATAAATGACATTGATGCTTTGGCTTGATAAGAAAAGCTTTTCTTTAGACCATTTTATGGAATTAATGTTATTCCATAACACATGACAAACAAGGATGCATGTAATAATCTCTTTTTTTTTTCATGATTGGGCACCATAAACACATTCTCCTCATTTGGATAGATGACTTGATGGTTTGGCTTGATAAGAGAAGCTTTTCTTTCCACCATTTTTTGGAATCAATTTTATTCTGTCAAATGTGACAAATGTGGATGCACGTAATAATCTCTTTTTTTTCATGATTCTGCACCATAAACATATTCTCCTCATTAAGATGGATGACATTGATGATTTGGCTTGATAAGAAAAGCTTTTCTTTCCACCATTTGTTAAATCAATGTTATTTCATCAATCGTGACAAACATGCATGTAATAATCCCTTTTTTTTCATGATTGGGAACCATATATGCTTTCTCCTCATTGGGATAGAGGATATTGATGCTTTGGCTTGATAAGAAAAGCTCTTCCTTCCACTATTTTTTAGAATTAATGTCATTCATCGATTATGACAAACATGCTTGCATGTAATAATCCATTTTTTTCATGATTGGGAACCATATACCTATTCTCCCTATTGGGATAGATGATATTGATGCTTTGGCTTGATAGGAAAAGCCTTTCTTTCCACTATTTTTTGGAATCAATGTTATTACGCTAATCATGACAAACATTGATGCATGTATTAATCTCCTTTTTTTCAAGATTGGACACCACAAACACATTCTCCTCATTGGGATAAATGATATTGACGCTTTATCTTGATAGGAAAAGCTTTACTTTCCACCATTTTTTGGAATCAATGTTATTTCATT
This sequence comes from Adansonia gregorii, assembly GCA_038382025.1. Taxonomy (NCBI): domain Eukaryota; kingdom Viridiplantae; phylum Streptophyta; class Magnoliopsida; order Malvales; family Malvaceae; genus Adansonia; species Adansonia gregorii. The sequence goes on along the minus strand of JBBYHO010199957.1, from coordinate 34,169 downwards.
AATCGTGATGAGCATGGATGCAGGTAATAATCTTTCTTTTCATTATTAGGCACCATAAACACATTCTCCTCATTGGGATGATGACAATGATGCCTTGGCTTGAAAAGGAAAGCTTTTCTTTCCATCATTTTTAGAATCGATCTTATTTCGAAAATTGTGACAAAAATGGATACATGTAGTAATTTGCAATTTTCCATGATTGGGCACCATAAATACATTCTCCTCATTGTGGTAAATGACATTGATGATTTGGCTTGATAAGAAAAGCTTTGCTATCCTTCATTCTTTAGAGCCAATGTTATTTCGTCAATTGTGACAAACATGGATGCATATATTAATCTCCTTTTTTTATAATTGGGCACCATAAACAAATTCTCCTGATTGGGATAAATGATATTGATGCTTTGGCTTAATAGGCAAAGGTTTTCTCTCCACTTTTTTTGGCACCATGCTATTTCGTAAATTGTGACATACATGGATGCATGTATTAATCTCTTTCTTTTCATGATTGGGCACCATAAACACATTCTCCTCATGGGAATAGATGACATTGATGCTTTGGCTTGAAAAGGAAAGCTTTTTTCCCACCATTTTTTGGAATCAATGTTATTCCATCAATTGTGACAAACTTGGATGCACGTAATAATCTCCTTTTTTCATGATTAGGCACCATAAACACGTTTTCCACACTGGGATAGATGACATTGATGATTTGGCTTGATAAGAAAAGCTTTTCTTCACACTATTTTTTGGAATCAATGTTATTCCATAAATTATGACAAACTTGGATGCACGTAATAATCTCATTTTTTTCATAATTAGGCACTATAAACACATTCTCATTGGGATAGATGACACCGATGCTTTGGCTTGATAAGAAAAGCTTTTCTTTACACCATTTTATGGAATTAATGTTATTTCATCAATTGTGACAATCACGAATGCACGTAATAGTCTCTTTTTTTTCATGATTGGCATCATAAACACATTCTCCTCATTGGGATAGATGATGTTGACACTTTTGCTTGATAAGAAAATTTTTTTTCCATCATTTTTTGGAATGAATCTTATTCCATGAACTGTGACAAACATGGATGCAAATAATAATCTCATTTTTTTCATGATTGGGCTCTATAAACATATTTTCCTCATTGGGATAGATGATATTGATGCTTTGGCTTGATAGGAAAAGGTTTTCAATCCACCATTTTTTTGAACCAATGTTAATACATCAATTATGACAAACCTGGATGCACGTATTAACCTTCTTTTTTTCATGATTGGGCACCATAAACACATTCTCCTTATTGGGATAAATGATATTGATGCTTTGGCTTGATAGGCAAAGGTTTTCTCTCCACCATTTTTGGAACCATGCTATTTCGTAAATTGTGACATACATGGATGCATGTATTAATCTCTTTCTTTTCATGATTGGGCACCATAAACACATTCTCCTCATTGGAATAGATGACATTGATGGTTTGGCTTGAAAAGGAAAGCTTTTCTTCCTACCATTTTTTGGAATCAATGTTATTCCATCAATTGTGATAAATTTGGATGCACATAATAATCTCCTTTTTTTCATAATTGGGCACCGTAAACATGTTCTTCTCATTGTGATAGATGACATTGATGATTTGGATTGATAAGAAAAGCTTTTCTTTACACCATTTTTTGGAATCAATGTTACTCCGTAAATTATGACAAACTTAGGTGCACGTAGTAATCTCTTTTTTTTATGATTGGGCACCATAAACACGTTTTCCTTATTGGGATAGATGACATTGATGCTTTGGATTGATTAGAAAAGCTTTTCTTTACACCATTTTATGGACTAAATGTTATTTTGTCAATTGTGACAATGATAGATGCATGTACTAATCTTTTTTTTTCATGGTTGGCACCATAAACACATTCTCCTCATTGGGATAGATGACATTAATGCTTTGGCTTGATAAGAAAAGCATTTCTTTCCACCATTTTTTGGAATCAATGTTATCCCATCAACTATGACAAACATGGATGCACATAATAATCTCTTTTTTTTTTTCATAATTGGGCGCCATAAACACATTCTTCTCACTGTGATAGATGACATTGATGATTTGTATTGATAAGAAAAGCTTTTCTTTACACCATTTTTTGGAATCAATGTTAATCCGTAAATTATGACAAACTTGGGTGCACGTAGTAATCTCTTTTTTTTATGATTGGGCACCATAAACACGTTTTCCTTATTGGGATACATGACATTGATGCTTTGGATTGATTAGAAAAGCTTTCCTTTACACCATTTTATGGACTGAATGTTATTTCATCAATCGTGACAATCATAGATGCATGTACTAATCTCTTTTTTTTCATGGTTGGCACCATAAACACATTCTCCTCATTGGGATAGATGACATTAATGCTTTGGCTTGATAAAAAAAGCCTTTCTTTCCACCATATTTGGGAATTAATGTTATCCCATCAACTGTGACAAACATGGATGCACGTAATAATCTCCTTTTTTTCATGGTTGGGCACTATAAACACATTCTCCTCTTTCGAATAAATGATATGGATGTTTTGGCTTGATAGGAAAAAGTTTTCTCTCCACCCTTTTCTGGAACCAATGTTATTCTGTCAATTATGACAAACATGGATGCATGTATTAATCTCCTTTATTTCATGATTGGGCACCATAAACCCATTCTTCTCATTGGGATAGATGACATTATGATTTGGCTTGATAAGAAAAACTTTTCTTTACACCATTTTTTGGAATCAATGTTACTTCGTAAATTATGACAAACTTGGGTGCACATGATAATCTCCCCTTTTTCATGATTGGGCATCATAAACATGATCTCCTTATTAAGGTAGATGACATTAATACTTTGGCTTGATAAGAAAAGCTTTTCTTTACACCATTTTATGGAATCAATGTTATTCTATCAAACGTGACAAATAAGGATGCATGTAATAATCTTTTTTTTTAATGATTGGGCACCATAAACACATTTTCCTCATTAGGATAGACAAAATTGATGATTTGGCTTGATAAGAGAAGCTTTTGTTTCTGCTAGTTTTTGGAATCAATGTTATTCTGCTAGTTGTAACAAACATGGATGCACGTAATAATCTCCTATTTTTCATGATTGTGCACCATAAACACATTCTCTTCATTGGGTGGATAACATTGATGATTTTGCTTGATAAGAAAAGCTTTTCTTTCCACCATTTTTTGGTATCAATGTTATTTCATCTATCATGACAAGCATGCATGCACGTAATAATCCCTTTTTCTTTCATGATTGTGAACCGTATACCCATTCTCTTTATTGGGATAGGTGATATTGATGCTTTGGCTTGATAAAAAAAGCTTTCTTTTCGCCATTTTTTAGAATTAATGTTATTATGTCAATCATGACAAACATACATGCACTTAATAATCCCTGTTTTTCATGATTAGGCTCCATATACCCATTCTCCTCATTGGCATAGATGATATTGATGCTTTGGCTCGATATGAAAACTTTTCTTTCCACCATTTTTGGAATCAATGTTTTTCAATCAATCCTGACAAACATGCATGCACATAATAATTTCTTTTTTTTTTCATGATTGGGCATCATAAACACATTCTCCTCATTGGGATAGATGACATTGATGCTTTGGCTTGATAAAAAAGCCTTTCTTTTCACCATTTTTTGGAATCAATGTTATTCTTTAAATTGTGACAAATTTATGTGCATGAATAATCTCTTTTTCTTCAAGATTGGGCACCATAAACACGTTCTTCTCATTGGGATAGATGACATTGATGCTTTGGCTTGATAAGAAAAGTATTTTTTACACCATTTTATGAAATCAACGTTATTCCATAAAATGTGACGAAAAGGATACACATAATAATCCACGTTTTTCATGATTGGGTACTATAAACACATTATCTTCATTAGGATAGATGACATTGATGGTTTGGCTTGATATGAGAAGGTTTTCTTTCCACCATTTTTTGGAATCAATGTTATTCTGTCAATTATGACAAATGTGGATGCACATAATAATCTCCTTGTTTTCATGATTATGCACCATAAACACATTCTCTTCTTTGGGATGGATGACTATGACGATTTGGCTTGATAAGAAAGGCTTTTCTTTCCACCATTTTTGGAATCATTTTTAATTCGTCAATCATGACAAACATGCATGCATGTGATAATCCCCTTTTTCTCATGATTGGGAACCATATATCCATTCTCCTTATTGGGATAGATGATATTGATGCATTGGCTTGATAAGAAAATCTTTTCTTTCCTCTATTTTTTAGAATCAATGTTATTATGTCAATCGTGACAAGCATTGATGCATGTATTAATCTCTTTTTTTTTTTCAAGATTGGACACCATAAACACATTCTCCTCATTGGGATAGATGATATTGACGCTTTGTCTTAATAGGAAAAGCTTTACTTTCCACCAGTCTTTGGAATCAATGTTACTCCATCAATTGTAACAAACATGGATGCCAGTAATAATCTTCATTTTTTCATTATTAGGCACCATAAACACATTCTCCTCATTGAGATAGATGACATTGATGCTTTGGCTTTAAAAGAAAAGCTTTTCTTGCCACCATTTTTTGGAATCAATCTTATTCCGTAAATTTTGACAAAAATGGATGCACGTAATAATCTCCAATGTTTCGTGATTGGGCACCATAAAACATTCTCCTTATTGGGTAAACGATATTGTTGATTTGGCTTGATAAGAAAAGCTTTGCTTTTTTTCATTTTCTGGAGCCAATGATATTTTGTCAATTATGACAAACATGGATGCATGTATTAATCTCTTTTTTTTCATGGTTAGGCACCACAAACACATTTTTCTCATTGGGATAAAGGATATTGACGTTTGGCTTGATAGGACAAGGTTTTCTCTCCACCATTTTTTGGAACCAATGTTATTTCATCAATTGTGACAAACATGGATGCACGTATTAATGTCCTTCTTTCCATGATTGGGCACCATAAACACATTCTCATCATTAGGATAGATGACATTGACACTTTGGCTTGAAAAGGAAAGCTTTTACTCCCACTAATTTTTGGTATCAATGTTATTCTATCAATTGTGACTAACTTTAATCTCTTTTTTTCCAAGATTGGGCACCATAAACATTTTCTCCTCATTAGGCTAAATGACATTGATGATTTCGCTTAATAAGAAAAGCTTTTCTTTACACCCTTTTATGGAATCAATGTTATTCCATAAATTATTACAAACTTGGGTGCACATAATAATCTCTTTTTTTTTCATGATTGGGCACCATAAACACATTCTCCTTATTGGGATAGATAACATTGATGCTTTGGCTTGATAAGAAGAGCTTTTCATTACACCATTTTATGGAATCAATATTATTTTGTCAATCGAGACAATTATGGATGCACGTAATAATCTTCTTTTTTTATGATTGGTACCATAAACAGATTCTCCTCGTTGCGATAAATGACATTAAAGCTTTAGCTTGATAAAAAAAGCTTTTTTCCCACTATTTTTTGGAATCAATGTTATTCCATCAACTGTGACAAACATTGATGCATGTAATAATCTTTTCTTTTTCATGATTGGTCTCCATAAACAGATTCTCTTCTTTGGGATAGATAATGTTGATGCTTTCACTTAATAGGAAAAGGTTTTCTTTCCACCAGTTTTGTTATTCCATCAATTGTGACAAACATGGATGCATGTATTAATCTCCTTCTTTTCATAATTGGGCACCATAAACACATTTTCCTCATTGAGATATATGACATTAACATTTTGGCTTGAAAAGGAAAGCTTTTCTTCCCACCATTTTTTGGAATCAATGTTATTCTGTCAATTATGACAAACTTGGATGCACATAATATCTCATTTTTTTCATGATTGGGCAATATAAACACATTCTTCTCACTAGGATAGATGACATTGATGATTTGACTTGATAAGAAAAGCTTTTCTTTCCACCATTTTTTCAAATCATTGTTATTTTGTAAATTATGACAAACTTGGGTGCACATAATAATCTCCATTTTTTCATGATTGGGCACTATAAACACGTTTTCCTTGTTAGGATAGGTGACATTGATGCTTTGCCTTGATAAAAAAAGCTTTTTGTTACACCATTTTTTGGAATCAATATTATTTTATCAATCATGACAATCATGGATGCGCATAACAATCTCCTTTTTTTATGATTGGCACCATAAATATATTGTCCTCGTTGTGATGGATGACATTGATGCTTTGGTTTGATAAGAAAAGCTTTTCTTTCCAGCATTTTTTGGAATCAATGTTGTTCCATCAACTATGACAAATATGGATGCACGTAATAATCTCCTTTTTTTCATGATTGGGCACCATAAACATGTTTTCCTCAATGGGTTAGATGATATTGATGCTTTAGCATAAAAGGAAAAGGTTTTCTCTCCACCATTTTTTGGAACCAATGTTATTCCATCAATTATGACAAACTTGGATGCACATATTAATCTCTTTCTTTTCATGATTGGGCACCATAAACTTATTCTCCTCATTGGGATAGATGACATTGATGCTTTGGCTTGAAAAGGAAAGCTTTTCATCCTACCATTTTTTGGAATCAATGTTATCCGTCAATTATGACAAACTTGGATGCATTTAATAATCTTCTTTTTTCCTGATTGGGCACCATAAATGCATTCTCCTCATTGGGATAGATGACATTGATGCTTTGGCTTGAAAAGGAAAGCTTTTCTTTCCACCATTTTTTGGAATTGATGTATTATGTCAATCATGACAAACATGCATGCACTTAATAATCCATTTTTTTTTCATGATTGGGCACCATACACCCATTCTCCTCATTGGGATGGATGATTTAGATGCTTTGGCTTGATATGAAAACTTTTCTTTTCACCATTTTTGGAATCAATGTTTTTCAGTCGATCCTGACAAACATGCATGCACGTAATAATCTCTTTTTTTCATGATTGGGCACCATGAACACATTCTCCTTATTAGGATAGATGACATTGACACTTTGGCATGATAAGAAAAGCTTTTCTTCCCATCATTTTCTGAAATCAATGTTATTCCGTCTTTCGTGACAAACATGTATGCATGGAATAGTCTCTCTTTTTTTTCATGATTGGGCACCATCAACACGTTCTTCTCATTAGGATAAATGACATTGATGCTTTGGCTTGATAAGAAAAGCTTTTCTTTCCACCAATTTTTGGAATCAATGTTATTCTGTCAATTGTGACAAACATGGTTGAATGTAATAATCTCATTTTTTTTCATGATTAGGTACCCTAAACATATTCTCCTCATTGGGATGAATAACATTGATGATTTGGCTTAATAAGAAAAGTTTTTCTTTCCTCTATTTTTTGGAGACAATGTTATTTTATCAGTTGTGATAAATATGGATGCATGTAATAATCTCTTTTTTTTTCATGATTGGGCACCATAAACACATTTTCCTCATTGGGATGAATGATATTGATGACATGGCTTGAGAGGAAAAGCTTCTCTTTCCACCATTTTTTTGAATCAATGTTATTCCATCAATTGTGACAAAGATGGATGCACATAATAATCTCTTTTTTTTCATGATTTGGCATAAACATATTATCCTTATTGGGATGGATGACATTGACGATTTGGCTTGATCAGAAAAGCTTTTCTTTCCATCAGTTTTTCGAATCAATGTTTTCTCATCAATTCTGACAAATATGGATGCACATAATAATCTCTTTTTTTTTCATGATTGGGCACTATAAATGCATTCTCCTCATTGGGTAAGATGACATTCAAGCTTTGGCTTGATAGGAAAAGATTTTGGTTCCACCATTTTTTGGAATCAATCTTATTCCGTAAATTATGACAAACATGGATGCACGTAATAATCTCCATTGTTTCTTTATGATTGGGCACCATAAACACATTCTCCTCATTGGGATAGATGACATTAATGTTTAGCTTGATTAGAAAAGCTTTTCTTTCCACCATTTTTTGGAATCAATTTTATTTCGTCAATTATAACAAATATGGATACATGTAATAATCTCTTTTTTTTCATGATTGGGCACCATGAACACATTCTCCTCATTCGGATGGATGACATTGGTGATTTGGCATGATAAGAAAAGCTTTTCTTTCCACCATTTTTTGGAATCAATGTTATTCCGTCTTTCATGATAAACATGCATGCACAGAATAATCTCTCTTTTTTTTCATGATTGGGCACCATATACGTTCTCCTCATTAGGATAGATGACATTGATGCTTTAGCTTGATAAGAAAACCTTTTCTTTCCACCATTTTTTGAAATCAATTTTGTTCCATCAATTGTGACAAACTTGGATGCACATAATAATCTCTTTTTTTTTTCATGATTGGGCACCATAAATACTTTCTCCTCACATAGGATGGATGATACTGATGATTTGGCTTGATAGGAAAAGCTTTGCTTTCTATAATTTTTTGGACTTAATGTTATTCCGTTAATTGTGACAAACATGCATGCACATAATAATATCTTTTTTTCATGATTGGGCACCACAAACACTTTCTCCTCATTAGGATGGAAGATATTGGCAGTTTCGCTTGATAGGGAAAGCTTTTCTTTCCATAATTTTTTGGAATCTATGTCACTCTGTTAATCGTGACAAACTTGAATGCACATAATATTCTCTTTTTTTTTCTTGATTTGGCACCATAAACACATTCTTCTCATTGGGATGGATGACATTGATGCTTTGGCTTGATAGGAAAGGCTTTTTTTTCCCACCATTTTTTGGAATCAATATTATTCCAACTTTCGTGACAAACATACAAGCATGAAATAATCTTTTTTTTCGTGCTTGGGCACCATAAACACGTTCTCCTCATTGGGATAGATGACACTAATGCTTTGGCTTGATAAGAAAAGCTTTTTTTTCCACCATTTTTTGCAATCAATTTTATTCTGTCAATTGTGACAAACTTAGATGCACGTAATAATCTCTTTCTTTTTCATGATTGGGCACCACAAACACTTTCTCCTCATTAGGATGGAAGTCATTAATGATTTGGCCTGATAAGAAAAGCTTTTCTTTCCACCATTGTTTGGAATCAATGTTATTCTATCGATTGTGACAAACATGGATGCACGTAATAATCCCTCTTTTTTTTCATGATTGGGCATCATAAACATATTCTCCTCATTAGGATAGATGGCATTGACGCTTTGATTTGATAAGAAAAGCTTTTTTTCCCACCATTTTTTGGAATGAATGTTATTCCATCAATGGTGACAAACATGGATGCATGTAATAATCTATTTTTTTCATGATTGGGCACCATATGCATATTCTCCTGCTGGGATGGATGACATTGATGATTTGGCTTCATAAGTGTAGACACCTTTTTTGTCTGGGCTAATTTAAGCAATCACGTGAGAGGGGGCAATGATGTCAAGAAGGTCTAAGGATCATATCAAAGGTAAATGCAAAGATGTGGCATCAAATGATATAGTTCTAGTTGTCGAGGGACAAAAGATATGAGAAAATTCACAATTTTACTTATCGATACATGGTTCTCACGTATCGATACAATGCTCCAATGATCCAAAAATTTGAAATGTCCTCATTGTATCAATACAAGACCCCATGTATTGATACTAGGCCATGTAAAAGCCAAAACATGCATTCTATAAAGAAACATATCGACACATATCAACATGTATCGATACAATGGTTTACAGTATCGATACAATGATCACTATATTAATACAATGTTCATTGTATCGATACTATCAAGGTTTTTAGACCAAATGTATCAATACATTATGCAATGTATCGATGCATGTAGGCCATTTTTATAGTCCAGGCATTTTTGACTTATCCGCCATTGATCCAAAACTTGATTTTAACTTATTTCTTTGAATCAAGAAAGATTAAAACACATATCAGATTACGAATTTAGACTTTTGAATTAATCATAACATTTTTTTTGAAGTCTAAATTGGATAAAAAAAGGTCAACATCACATGATCACCCTACTATCTAGCTTGTTAACCAATATCACCATCAGCCACCCTATTTGTTGGAAAATCATTTTAGCATTAAACCAGCCACCCTATGCCCATCACATTGGCAGCAAGTTGCTCCCTACAGCCACCCTATAGCCACCATGCTGACATCACCTTGTCCCCTTTGAGAAAAAACCAAAAATATCTCTAATTTGGCTCTAAAATTAGATTCTAGCTCATTTTCACTTTCAAAACACATTCACACATCAAAAAACCAAATCCCGTAGCTCTTGACTCTGCACCCAAAAACTACCTTAAAACACTCACTTTTAACCCCTACACATTCTAAAAATCACCCTCATTCATACTAGAACCAAAACCTCATTATTTTTTTCTTTTTCTTGCTTATTAATAACAAGGAAAATAGGGAAATTCAAGCCATCTCTGCTGCTCCAATTACTTGGCCAAAAGGTGAAGTTTTGTTGGTATAACTTTTCACTTTATCACTTTCATTTTTTGTTTTTCAACAACTTTATCATTTTTGTGAGCTCTCCATGTTTCCATCACCCTCTTAGGATTATCATGCGTTATTGTGGCTTTTGGTTATGGTAGTTTGAGATTTGGATGCCTTAATGCCTCTTTGATGTGCTAATGTCTCATTTCATCCTCATTAGTTTAATCTCTTGCTCATGCATTTTATGCCACGTCCATGCATCTTGTTATCCTTAATCCAGGTATGAATCATTAGCCTAAAACATTTTAAGCACATTTACACATTAGCTTGCATGAATCATTGTCATTTTCAGCATCCATGACATTTTCTTATCATAATGCATAAGACTTTCTTTGTCTAAACCGTTGGTAATGTTAGCATCCCTATTCATGTTATGTGCCATCCTCTTGCATGTTTATTGAGCAACAAAGCTGTAGACACCTTATTTTGTTCGGGCTAATTTTTTTAGCAATCGAGCTAATTTTCCACAATCCAAGCATTTTTGACTCATCTACTGTTGATCAAAAACTCGATTTTAACTCATTTATTTGTATCAGAAAAAGATCAAAATGCATGTCAAATTATGAATTTGGACTTTTGAATTAATCAAAATATTTTTTTGAAGACGAAATTAGATAAAAAAAGGTCAACATCACATAATCACCCTACTCTCTAGTTTATTAGCTAAGATCACAATCAGCCACCCTATTCGCTAGAAAATCATTTTATCATTTAAACCAGCCACCCTATGCCTATAACATTGGCAGCAAGTTGCTCCCTACAGCCACCCTATAGCCACTAAGCTGACACCACTTTGTCCCCCTTAAGAAGTGGCCAAAAACACCTCCAATTTGGCTCCAAAAGTCTGGTATAAATGGACCACTTCTGTCTTACCAAAAAAAGGTTAGATTCCAGCTTATTTTCACTTCCAAAACACATTCACACATCAAAGAAATCCAAATCTTGTAGCTTTTCACCCACTAACCAAAAACAGCCCCAAAACATTCACTCTCAACCTCTACATATTTTAAAAATCACCTTCATCCATACTAGAACCAAAACCTCATTGTTTCTCTCTTTTTCTTGCTTATTAACAATAAAGAAGAGGGGGAATCTAAGCCACCTCTGTTGCTCTAACTGTTTGGCCAAAAAGTGAAGTTTTATTGGTATAACTTCTCATTTTATCACTTTTATTTTATTTTTTTAGCATTTTCATCATTTTAGTGGGCTTTCCATGTTTCTATCACCCTTTTGGATTATCATAGTTGTGGTAGTCTAAGATTTGGATGCCTTAATGCCTCTTTGATGTACAAAATGCCTCATTTTATCCTTATTAATTTGATAGGCCTTGCTCATGCATTTTATGCCATATCCATGCATCTTGTTATGATTAATCCATGTATGAATCATTAGCCTAACATATTTGAAGCACATTTATACATTAACTTGCATGAATCATTACCATTTTCAGCATCCATAACATTTTCTTGTCCCAATGCATAACACTTACTTTGTCTAAACAATTGATAAAGTTAGTATCCCCATTCATGTTATGTGCCATTCCCTTGTATGTTTGTTGTCTTCCCTTTGTCAAAATGCATGTTTGATGGCTATCAAAAACTAATTTTCAAAATCCCCCAAGCCAAGCATGTTAACCTCAACCAATAAGGATTAGCATGGACTTAGCATTTTCCTTAAAGCTAGCCAAATATCTTAGGAAAAATTAAAGTTTCTAGATCTGGAATCTTGGTTAAACAAACTCAAATCTTCTAATTCTAAAACGAAAAATGTCTTACAATTATTCCCTAAATATTTATGCCTTTTTTTTTGAGTCAATACCTTGAGTGGTATGATCAACGGGCTATTTTATCATCCCAAATTACTCGGGGGCTGTACAAATAAGTTCGTGATGCTCTTGCCACTCTTTCCCTTTAGTCATAGACATTCGAATGTCAATGACTTGAGTCTGGACCCATAAACATAAAAAAAAAAGAAATAACCCCTGCTTCGCTTTGTCCCCTATTTTCGGTTATGGGAAAAATTGAGTTGTTTTCCTAAATTTACCTTGAGACATTTGAATGTCTCTGTATCATCCCGATCAGGCTTGAGAACATGCTTTGACCTCCCATAGGCTTGTATCAAGGCACAAACACATTTTACATCTTTACCATCCTCATTCATAATAATTATTTTCACCTAAAGTTGCTAAAATGTTCACCCGTCTTCTAAATCACAAGATTTTATCAACTTAATTTTTTTAACTCAACTTCTTTAAAGAGTGTTAGACGTGTACCCTTTGGGGACTCTCCAACCTTCATCATTCGAGGGAATACTCCAACCTTACTTTTCAAAATTGTCAACCTCTAAAGAATTTTCTTCATCAAAATTATTCATCGTTAATAGGGATAATCTAACCTTATCTTTTCGAGGAGATACTCTAACCCTTCTTTCAATTGCAATTAATTTTTTCTCATTCTCGGACTTCTATAAGTATGTCAAACAAATCTTGCTTAATCAAGAAACCCAGATGCATCTTGAAAATAGTTAATTCAGTTGTTCCTAGATAATCGATGTTAATTGCGAGATAAATTCAATATTCCATTCATTTTCTTTATCATTGCATTGAATGATTCATGTCATGTTACTTCATTTATTACCTTATTAACATGATTTCTTTGTGATGATTAGTCGCACTCATGTTTTCAAAACATTTAGAATAAAATTAAAGGTAATGTTCTGCGTGAGTATCTCTCCAGCGCCCAAAGTGGAACATTCCATTTTCAAAGTAAAATCCAGAGGTCATTTTAATGAAAATCTCTATATTTCCCATCTCTCTAGGGCATATATGACATTATATCTTTTTCATCAAGACCTGGATTTGTATTTCTATAAGATTCATGCATTAAAAGAGGTTTATATTGAAATAATGGCAAGATAAGATCGAAATAATCAAAATTGAGATAAGACATAGCTAGTAAGGTATCAATTTTGAATATCGCGAAGATTTTCGTACCTCATCGTACATAACCAACTCTCGAGCCTAAACAACAAATCTTTGTATTACGCAGACTACGGGATCGATGTTTTGAGTTTTGCAACTCAGAACATAGGTTTCAATAGGCATCCTATCATGCTAAGCCCAAAATGATCGTTGGTGACTCCAAGCGTTGACCATCTCGTGATAGTCATCTGAGACCAATAAGATAAGCAATTTGTCTTATGGTCTCTTTCGCTGTACCACAGTTGAGAATCCATGCATTCTTATTCTCATCACATTGCCAAAGAAAAGTTTCGATCAAGAAAATATTTCTAAATTAAAAAAATATTTCAATTCGTATGCACTTCTAGATTTGTAAGGATCCACCCTGGGGTACATTGTGACAACTGCGGAAGAAGTGAACAAATTCTAGCCGCTGGAAAAATGTCTCCAAGCTATCGAGAAAAGTGACAAGTTTGGAGCTTTTAACGCGTAATCCTTGTCTTTGGTGTTCAACCTTGTCATTCCCTTAAAGTTTAAAGTCCCAGGGTTTAAGAAATTTAATGGAACCACTGACCCTTCTATCCATATTCGAATATACCTACAAAAAATGGCTGGGTATAAGAAAGATGAAAAGCTCCTTATCCATTGCTTCTAGCATAGCCTCATTGGGGCAGTAGCTCAATGGTACATCGAGCTAGACAATGTCAAAATCTAATCATGGGCCGACTTAGCTAAGGCCTTTCTAAATCAATATCGACATGTGTCAGATTGGGCACTGAATCGACTTTTCTTAATGAATTTTGAAAAGAGATCCACTAAAAGTTTCAGGCAATATGCCCAAAGATAAAGAGAAGAGGCATCCCTAGTCTAGCCCCCCTCACAGAAAAAAAGATGACAGCCACTTTCATTCACACCTTACACGCTCTTTATTATGAGAAGGTCATAGAAAATGCCACCAAGAAATTCGCAGACTTGGTTCTCTCTAGAGAAATGATTGATGTTGTAATTAAGAGTGGTATAATGTCCTCCGAGGAAATAGCTGGATCGAGTAAAAAGCCCATGGCCCGTAACAAAAAGGAAGAAGAGAGGCCAATGCCATAAATTATGCTAGCTCATTTTAGTTAAGACAGCATCAAGCACCCAACCCTCGATACTCGAGAATGCCATGTTCTTGCCCTATTACAATATCCTCTCAGCCAATCTATGCCATAATTTATAACCCATCACTTGCAATCCCATCAAACCCATCATAAAGCTACCCTTCATAAGTCCATCAAAGTACCAATCAAACAACTAGTAATGCACCTAGAAACTGAGGTGTGAATTAACGAAGACAACTTTTTGATCCCATCCCTATGACCTATATGGAGCTCTACGAAATGTTGCTCCAAAATCACTTAGTGGCTCTAGTTTATGTCCTAAAAAAAAGTCGCCATACCTGCTATGGTACAACCTTAATGCCTACTATGAATACCATGCTGGGCCATCAGGGTAAGACATTAAGAACTGCATGTATTTCAAATAAAATGTGCAAAATCTAATCAACGCAAAAGTCTTGCAGTTGAGGATGAACCAAGGGCCAAATGTTGCTTCCAATCCTTGACCAAGCCACGCTGAGCCAGTTGCAAACAAGATTAATACCAAGCCATAGAATTTGTCCCTTCATCAAAACTTGATTTTGATGATGGGGTCATGACGGAAGCCCCTGCACTTTTCTTATCCCTTTCAGGTAATGTCAAGAAATGAAAACCTACCTATCCTCGCCTAAAGGCAGGTAGGTGTCCTGTATACGGGGCATTTTTATCAAATATTATCAATGAAATAATTTTTGCATATGTCATTCCATATTGTATGTCTAAATCATTATTCAACCTTTTTGTATCATTACTCTTTTGCCTCCATTTTTATCCAAATCTTTTAGTTATGTGTGTGCCTTTTGCAATGCCTATTTCTTTACCCCTTCAAGTGTCCTGACGATAGTGACATAGATGTGTCTGATGGGTCTTTGAAGATTGATTTTGAACAGTCAATTTTTGCTAATGAAGTTGATCTGGAAGAAGGTTTCGGAGAAAGCTCCATACCACTAAACTTCTTACAGTTCAAGATCCAACATCATAATTCTATCTTTATAGCCTAAAGATGAATAAGGTAGTCAAGGTAGCCAACAAAGACTGGCATGAAAAGCTAGCTTTTGCACTTCATACCTATCAGACCTCAATTCAAACTGCCATGAGTGCTACCTTATTCTCTCTTATCTATGGGATGAAAGCTGTATCGCCCATCAAAGTCAAGATCCTTTCTCTTAGAGTCTTAATGGAAACCAAACTTGAAAAGGCTGAATTGGTTAAGAATAGATATAACTAGCCTAATCTTATAAAGGAAAAATGCATGAAGGCAATCCGCCATGGTCAAATATATCAAAGGTGCACGATCTGAGCCTACAACAAAAAGATGCGCCCATGACAACTTCACTTAGGTGAACTAGTATTGAAGAAGATCCTCCTAATTCACAAAGATGCATGGGGCAAGTAGACCCTAATTGGGAAGAACTGTATATTGTGAGGCAAGCCTTCTCCAAAGAAGCCCTAATCTTATCAGAAATGGATGGCAATGTCTTGCCCAACCCAATCAACTCAGATTCCATTAAGAAATATTACACATAAAGGGCAAAAACCTAAAAAAGCATTTTTTAAAAAGGGAAGAAAAAGTTAAAAAAATAAATCAACAAAAACAAAGAAAAAATGAAGAAAAAAACAAAACAAAAATAAAGGAAAACAAAGAGGGTTCTAGATGAAAATCCAAAAAGGACATGGGCAACCAACCTAACTACATTTGAAAACCCGCAAGGTCGACTTGAGAAGATCAATTTTGATAGGGCATGGACTGAGAGTACTTATAAGATAATGTAAAGCAATCCTAAAGATCTTTCGAAGACCAGCTCATGGTAAGCATATTCCTTATTTGAGAAAGATTCTGAAAAGCACCTAAAGAACATCCATGTCATGATTGTCAAAGGCATCTTTTACCTAAAAGATCATCTTTCTCGCTACCCTATCAATTACTTGTCAAATAGTATATTGAGTTATGTGTCTTTGTTCTTACGAATGAATATTTTCTTGTTTCTTTTAGCCCCTGTACAATTCACATTGCACTTGTCATTTAACTGATAATGTTTGATAATTAACTGAAATATGCATTAGGACATCTTGACATTGTATCAAAAGGAAAAAAAACCATAGGGAACTCTCTTTACGCCCCAATCATCAAGATCATGCACCTTTCACGTCCAAACACCTATTCAGCGTGACCATACACCAAACCATTTCTTGCTTTCATAAGCCACATCTCAAGAAAAACCATTTTAAGTTAACCAAAAATTGACCTATGCATTCTATCAGAATCCTATCGAAACTAGAGACATTAACCTAATCAGGCAAATAGTCTCCAAATTATTGACAACGCCTTTCAATTGTCAGGAAAATGATTGAGCCTTTCGAATCGAGAAACATAACAGTCTAAATTCTTGAGACTTAATTTTTGGTCATATCTCTAGTGGAGCAGGGACAATTGATAGTCCCTAGTAGGATTAGGAAAATTTCCATCTATAATCACATCAAAGACAAATTGCCATCCCTGTAAGAGCATGAATGATGTATAAGGAAAACTATAGCTGTCTCCCGTATTAGACTTCACATCATGCAATCATAATAGCATTTCATATTGTGCACTCATATTTCCATTACACATCATTTTTACAACATCACTTCTAGCCAGGTTTACTGAACCTCCAAAAAATTCTTAGTAAGAACTCTAAGCTTCGCAAACCAAGTGTCATTCAGGTAAACTCCTTTTTCTTTCATCACCTCATGTCAAAATCCTTTTTATCAAGCAACTACTGTAAAAATGCTAGTGTCAAGAAATTGTTGTTTAAAAACTATCATTACAAACTTTTGTCAAGAACATTCATCCGAAGCTTTGGTAAGAACTGTGCCAAAACCCTTTTTAACAGGAAATTTTATCATGAACTTCTGCTAAGAAAAGCCTATATTAGAGGTTTTATCAAAAACTTTGTCACCACTTTCTTTAAAGCCCACATGTCAGTGGCACCTTTTCAAAGCCTTTATGTCAGTGGCACCCTTTTCAAACTCACATGTCAGTGGCACCCTTTTCAAAGCCCATAAGTTAGTGGCACCCTTTTAAAAGCCCATAAGTCAGTGGCACCCTTTTAAAGCCCACAAGTCAGTGGCTCCCTTTTAAAGCCTATATGTTAGTGTCACCCCTTAAAAGCCCATAAGTTATGGCACCCCCTTTAAAGCCCATAAGGCAGTGGCAAACCTTGTAAAACCTATATGTTAGTGGCAACCTATTTAAAGCCCACTATAATGGCAACCCTTTTAACTCCCATATGTCAGTGGCACCTCGCCAAAGCCCACATGTCAGTGGCACCCTTTTAAGCCCATAAGTCAGTGGCACCCCTTAAAAGGCCACATGAGTCTAAGTCAAACCCCACATGAGCTGGCGCACCCAAGTTAAAGCCCACATGAGCTAGTGGCACCTAAATCTAAGTTAAAGCCCGTACGAGCTGGCGACACCCGAGTCAAAACCTGCATGAGCTGTCGCTAGCTCATGCAGGCTTTGACTTAGACTTAGGTGCCTCCAGCTCGTTTGGGCTTCCAAGTCAAAGCCCGCATGAGCTAGTGGCCCCCAAGTCTGAGTCAAAGCCCGCATGAACTGGTGACACTTGAGTCCAAGCTTGCATGAGCTAGCGGCATCTGAGTCAAAGCCCACACGAGCTGGTGGCACCTAAGTCTAAGTAAAAGCTTGCACGAGCTGGCAGCACCCAAGTCAAAGCCCACATGAGCTGGTGGCACCCAAGTCTAAGTTAAAGCCCGCAAGAGCTGGTGGCCTCTGAATCAAAGCCCACATGAGCTTATGGCACCTAAGTCTAAGTCAAAGCCTGTACGAGCTAGTGGCACTTGAGTCAAAGCCCACAGAGCTGGTCACACCCATGTCTGAGTCAATGCCCACATAAGCTGGCAATACCCAAGTCAAAGTCTACGCAAGTTGGCGACACCCACACCCAAGATCCACCTTACTCTATGCCTGCTTAAGGGGGGTTAAACCTTAAAAAACCTACCACCCTATTTGTTTTTGCCCTGTTCCTGATTCTTAGCAATGGTCAAGGAGGGGCAGCTGTAGACATCTTTTTTTATCTAGGCTAATTTAAGTAATCTGAAGCATGGACATAAGAGGAGGCAATGATGTCAAGAAGGCAGAGGGATCATATCAAAGGTAATTGCAAAGATGTGGCATCAAATGACGTAGTTCTAGGTGCACAGAGATAAAAGATATGAGAAAATTCATAATTTTGCTTTAATGCATTGATACATGGTTCACTCGTATCGATGCAATGCTCCAACGATCCAAAAATTTAGAATGTCCCCATTTATATTGATATAACATGTAGATGTATAGATACATGAGCCTTTGTATCAATATAAAACCTCATGTATCGATACTAGGCCATGCAAAAACCCAAAGATGCATTCTATAAAGAAATGTATTAATACATATCAACATGTATCGATACAGTGGTTCATAGTATCAATCCAAAGGTTCATAGTTTGATACAATGATCATTGTATCGATACAATTGATACATGTAGGCCATTTTCATGGTTCGAGCATGTTTAACTTATCCACTATTGATCCAAAACTTGATTTTAACTCATTTCTTTGCATCAAGAAAGATTAAAAAATGTATCAAATTATGAATTTAGACTTTTAAATTAATCATAATAATTTTTTGAAGTCTAAATTGGATAAAAAAGGTCAACATCACATGATCACCCTACTCCCTAGCTTGTTAACCAATATCACTATTAGCTACCCTATTTGCTAGAAAATCATTTCAGCATTTAAACCAACCACCCTATGCCAATCACATTGGCAGCAAGTTGCTCCCTACAACCACCCTCCATGCTGACATCACCTTATCCCCTTGAAGAAATACCCAAAAACACCTTTAATTTGGCTCCAAAATGCTGCTATAAAGGGACTAGTTCTATCTCAGCTGAAAAAGGTTAGATTCTAGCTCATTTTCACATCCAAAACACATTCACACATAAAAAAAAATCTTGTAGCTCTTTACTTAGTACCCAAAATAGCCGTAAAACACTCACTTTCAACCATTACACATTCTAAAAATCACCCTCATCCATACTAGAACCAAAACCTTATTATTTTTTTCTTTTTCTTGCTTATTAACAACAAGGAAAATATGAAAATTCAAGCCATCTCTACTACTCTAATTACTTGGCCAAAAGATGAAGTTTTGTTGGTATAACTTCTCACTGTATCATTTTCATTTTTTATTTTTTAGCATCTTTATCATTTTAGTGAGCTTTCTATGTTTCCATCACCTTCTTAGGATTATCAAGCATTATTATGGCTTTTGGTTGTAGTAGTTTAAGATTTGGATGCCTTAATGCCTCTTTAATGTGCTAAATGTCTTATTTCATCCTGATTAGTTTGATATCTCTTACTCATGCATTTTATGCCAAATCCATACATCTTGTTATCCTTAATCCAGGTATGAATCATTAGCCTAACACATTTCAAGCACATTTACATATTAGCTTGCGTGAATCATTGTCATTTTTAGTATCCATGACATTTTCTTGTCACAATGCATAAGACTTTCTTTGCCTAAATAGTTGATAAAGTTAGCATCCCCATTCATGTTATGTGCCATCCCCTTGTATGTTTGTTGTCTTCTCATTGTCAAAATGCATGTTTGATGGCTATCAAAAATTGATTTTCAAAACCCTCTAAGCGTAACATGTTAACCTCAACCAATGAAGATTAGCATGGACTTAGCATTTTTCGTAAAGTTAGCAAAATATCTTGGGCAAAATTAAGTTTTTTCGTATCTAGAATCTTGGTTAAACAAGCTCAAGTCTTCTGATTTTAAAACAAAAATGGTCTTACAACTATTCCCTAAATGTTCTTGCCTTTATTTTTGAGTCAAAACCTTGAGTGGTATGAACAACGGGTTGTTTCATCATCCCAAATTACTCCAGGGCTATGCAGATGAGATCATGACACTCATGCCACTCTTTACCTTCAGTCATAGATGTTCAAGCATCAATAACTCGATTTTGGATTCGTTGACATAAAAAAATTTAAGAGATATCCCCTGCTTGCAGCACAAATGTTGCAAATTGAAAAATTACTTTAAAATCCTAAATGATTTTTCATAAATTTTTTAATATTTTTCACTCAAAGCAGGTCGAATTATCTTTAAAACGATGCCTTATTCACCCTCGGATAATTCCGGATGAGAAAGTTATGATTTTTCAAATCTAAATTATCCAGAACCTCTAGAATCTGAACATGTATTCTAGTTGGGCCATTGAGGCCTAATAAATGATTTTTCCAAATTTTTCAAACATTTTTCCTAAAAGATTCATGAAATTCCCTTTTGAGAAAGGTCGCTTGCAATTTTTTGATACCAAATGAGTCCAGGGTGATTTTTCAAATTTTGACACACCTTGTCCCTCATATGCTCTGCCAGTAGCATAATCAATCCAAACTTGAAAATCTATCTCCCCAGAAAATGACTTTTTGGGATATTAGGAACATTTTTAGATTGACCCTTATCAAGTCAACTTTCTAGCGATATCTTGTCCACCCTCTAGATCCTTCAAACCAATTTAGAAATAAATTCAGGAAGCAAGATAATGCGATGCTATCCCCTATTTTTGGTTATGGTTAAAATTGAGTTGATTTCCTGAATTTCGTCTCAAGACATTGGAATGTCTCCATATCACCCTGATCAGACTCAAGAGCATACTTTGACCTCCCATAAGCTTATATCAAGACACAAACATATTTTACATCTTTACCATCCTCATTCATAATAAATCTTTTCGCCAAAAATTGTCGAATGCTCACCCATTTTCTAAATCATGAAGTTTTGTAGTCCATGGGGATACTCTAACCCTAACCTTTTGAAGGGATACTCCAACCCTACTTTTTGAAATAGTTAAGATTAAAAGAAACTTCCTTTGTCAAAATTAGTTATCATCCATGGGGATCTCTAATCCCACCTTTCTGAAGGGAAACTCCAACCTTGTCTTTTAATTATAATTAATTTTTTTCTTTTCTTAAACCCCCATGAATATGTCAAACAAACCTTGTTTAATCAGGAAATCCAGATGCATCTTGAAAATTGTCGACTCGGTTATTCCTAGATAATCGATGGCAATAGCGAGATAAATTCCAATAGTCCACCTATTTTCTTTATCATTGCATTGAATGATCCGTGTTATGTTACTTCATTTGTTGCCTTACTAACATGATTTCTTTGTGATGATTATTTGCATTCATGTTTTCAAAACATTTCAAATAAAATTAAAGGTAATGTCTTATGTGGGTATCCTTTAGTGCCCAAAGTGAAATATTCCACTCCATGTTCAAAGTAAAATCTAAAGGTTATTTTTATCGAAAATCTCTATATTCCTCATCTCTCTATGGCGCATATGAGATTAAATCTTTTTCATCAAAACCTGGATTATTTCTATAAGATTCATGCATTAAAAGGGTTATATCGAAATAATGAAAAGTTAAGATCGAAAAAATCAAAATCGAGATAAGATATAGCTAGTAAGGCACCAATTTCGGGCATCGTGAACAAGTTTGTACCTTATCATGCATAACCAACTCCTAAACCCAAACGGCAAATCTTTGCATTACGTAGATCACGGGATCAATGTTTAACTTTTGTAACTCAAAACATAGGTTCCAAAAGGCATCCAATCATGCCTAGCCTAAAATGATAGGTGGCGACTCTGAGTGTTGGCCATTTCGTGATGGTCATCCAAGACTAATAAGATAAGCGATTCGTCTTATGGTCCCCTTCACTATACCACAAGTCGAGAATCCGTACATTCTTGTTCTCATAACAATGTTAAAGAAAAGTCTCAGTTAATAAGACATTTCTAAGTTAGGAAAATATTTTAAGTCGTGCGCACTTATACATCCGCAAGGATCAACCTCAGGGTACATTGCGACAATGAGAAAAGTTTTTTTTTTCTAGCATTTTTTGGAGTCAATGTCACTCAGTCAATTATGACAAACATGGATGCATATAGTAGTCTCCTTTTCATTATGATTGGAACCCATAAACACATTCTGCTCATTGGGATAGATGACATTGACGCCTTAGGTTGAAAAGAAAAGCTTTTCTTTCCACCATTTTTGGAATCAATGTTATTCCATTAGTTTGACAAACATGGATGCAAGCAATAATCTCTTTTTTTTCATGATTGGACACCATAAACACATTCTCCTCATTAGGATGGATGACATTAACGATTTGGCTTGATAGGAAAGGCATTTCTTTTCACCATTTTTTAGAATCAATGTTATTCTGTTAAATGTGACAAACATGGTTTCATGTAATAATCTTTTTTTTCATGATTAGGCACCATAAACACATTCTCCTTTTTAGGATGGGTGACTTTGAAAATTTGGCTTGATAGGAAAAGCTTTTCTATCCATAATTTTTTGGAGTCAATGCTGTTCCGTCAATTGTGACAAACATGCACGCATGTAGTAATCTCTTTTTTTTCATGACTGGGCACCATAAACATGTTCTCCTCATTAGGATAGGTGACATTGATGCTTTGGCTTGATAAAAAAAGCTTTTGTTTACACCACTTTTTGGAATCAACGTTATTCCATCAATCGTGACAAACAAGGATACACTTATTAATCTTATTTTCTTCACTATTGGGCACTAAAACATATTCTCCTCATTAGGATAGATGACATAGATGATTTGGCCTTATAAGAAAAGCTTTTCTTTCCACCATTTTTTGGAATCAATTTTATTCCGTCAATAATGAAAAACATGGATGCCCGTAATAATCTCCTTTTTTTCATGATTGGGCACTATAAACGCATTCTCCTTGTTGGGATAGATGACATTGATGCTTTGGCTTGATAAGAAAAGCTTTTTTTACAACACATTTTGGAATCAATGTTATTCTAGCAATCCTACCAAACAAGGATACATGTATTAATCTCATTTTTTTCATGATTGGGCACTATAAACACATTCCCCTTATTAGGATAGCCGATATTGACAATTTTGCTTGATAAGAAAAGCTTTTCTTTCCACCATTTTTTGGATTCAATGTTATTCCATCAACTATGACAAACATGGATGCATGTAAAAATCTCTTTTTTTATGATTGGCCACCATAAACATATTCTCCTCATTGGGATGGATGACATTGATGATTTGGCTTGATAAGAAATGCTTTTCTTTCCACTATTGTTTGGAATCAACGTTATTCCACCAATCTTGACAAACATGCATGCATGTAATAATCCCTCTTTTTTTCAAGATTAGACACCATATCCCCATTCTTGTTATTGGGATAGATCATATTGATGCTTTGGCTTGAAATGAAAGCTTTTCTTTTCACCTTGTTCTGAATCAACATTATTCAGTCAATCCTAACAAACATGCATGAACATAATAATCTCTTTCTTTTTTGTGATTAGGCGTCATAAACACATTCTCCTTATTGGGATAGATGACATTGATGATTTGGCTTGATAAGAAACACTTTTCTTTTTATCATTTTTTGGAATTAATGTTATTCTGTCAATTGTAACAAAGATGAATGCAAGTAATAATCTTTTTTTTTCATGATTGTGCACCATAAACACATTCTCCTCATTGGGATGGAAGTCATTAATGATTTACCTGGTAAGAAAAGCTTTTCTTTCCACCATTTTTTGAAATTAATGCCACTTTATCAATTGTGACAAGCATGGATGCATGTAATAGTCCTCGTTTCTTCATGATTAGGCACTATAAATAGTTTTTCCTCATTGGGTTGATGACATTGACACATTGGGTTGAAAAGAAAGCTTTTCTTTCCACCATTTTGGAATCAATGTTTTTCTGTTAATTGGAACAAACATGGATGCATGCAATAATCTCTTTTCTTTCATGATTGGGCACCATAAACACATTCTCCTCATTGGGATGGATGACATTAATGATTTGGCTAGATAGGAAAGGCATTTTTTCCACCATTTTTTGGAATCAATGTTATTTTATTAATTGTGACAAACATAGATGCACGTAATAATCTCCCTTTTTTCAGGGTTGGGCACCATAAATACGTTCTCTTCTTTGGGATGGGTGACATTGACAATTTGGCTTGATAGGAAAAGCTTTTCTTTCCATAATTTTTTGGAATCAATGTTATTCCATCAATCATAACAAACATGCATACACGTAATAATCTCCTTTTTTTTCATGATTCGGCACCACAAACGTATTCTCCTTATTGGGATAGATGACATTGATGCTTTGGCTTGATAAGAAAAGCTTTTCTTTACACCACTTTTTGGAATCAATGTTATTATGTCAATCACGACAAAAAAGGATACACGTATTAATCTCATTTTTTCATGATTAGGCATCGTAAACACATTCTCCTCATTAGGATAGATGGCATTGATGATTTGGCTTAATAAGAAAAGCTTTTCCTTCCACCATTTTTTGGATTCAATGTTATTCCATCAGTAGTGACATACCTGGATGCATGTAAAAATCTCTTTTTTTTCATGATTGGCTACCATAAACACATTCTCCTCATTAGGATGGATGACATTGATGATTTGGCTTGATAAGAAAAGCTTTTCTTTCCATCCTTTTTTGGAATTAATGTTATACCGTTAATTATGACAAACATGTATGTAGGTAATAATCTTTTTTTTCATGATTGTGCACCATAAACACATTCTCCTCATTGGGATGGAAGTCATTAATGATTTGCCTGATAAGAAAAGCTTTGCTTTCCATCATTTTTTGGACTCAATGTCGCTTCGTCAATTGTGACAAGCATGGATGCACGTAATTTCTTCTTTTCTTCATGATTAGGTGCCATCAACAGTTTTTCCTCATTGGGATAGATGACATTAACACTTTGGGTTAAAAAGAAAAGCTTTTCTTTTTACCATTTTTAGAATCAATGTTTTTCTGTTAATTAGAACAAACATGGATGCATGTAATAATCTCTTTTTTTTCATGATTTGGCATCATAAGCACATTTTCCTCATTGGGATGGATGACATTAATGATTTGGCTTGATAGGAAAGGCATTTCTTTCCACCATTTTTCAAAATCAATGTCATTCTACTAATTATGACAAGCACGGATGCATGTAATAATCTCTCTTTTTCCATGGTTGGGCACCATAAACACATTCTCCGCTTTGGGATGGGTGACATTGACAATTTGGCTTAATAGGAAAAGCTTTTTTTTCATAATTTTTTAGAACCAATGTTATTCCGTCAACCATGACAAACATTCATGCACGTAATAATCTCCTTTTTTTCATGATTCGGCACCATAAATGCATTTTTCTCGTTAGGACAGATGACATTGATGCTTTGGCTAAGAAAAGGCTTTCTTTACACAACTTTTTGGAATCAATGTTATTCCGTCAATCATGACAAAATAGGATACACGTATTAATCTTGTTTTTTCATGATTGGGTATCATAAACACATTCTCCTCATTTGGATAAATGACATTGATGATTTGGCTTGATAAGAAAAGCTTTTCCTTCCACCATTTTTTGGATTCAATGTCGTTCCATCAATAGTGACAAACTTAGATGCATGTAAAAATCTCCTTTTTTTCATGATTGGCCACCATAAACACATTCTCCTCATTGGGATGAATGACATTGATGATTTGGCTTAATAAGAAAAGCTTTTCTTTCCATCATTTTTTGGAATTAATGTTATTCCGTCAATTATGACAAACATGAATGCAGGTAATAATTCTTTTTTTTCATGATTGTTCACTATAAAAACATTCTCCTCATTGGGATGGAAGTCAGTAATGATTTGCCTGATAAGAAAAGCTTTTCTTTCCACCTTTTTTTGGAATCAATGTCACTTCATTAATTGTGACAAGCATGGATGCACCTAATAGCCTTCTTTTCTCCATGATTAGGCGTCATAAACAATTTTTCCTCATTGGGATAGATGACATTGATGCTTTGGGTTGAAAAGAAAAGCTTTTCTTTCCACCATTTTTGGAATCAATGTTTTTCTATTAATTGGAACAAACATGGATGCATGTAATAATCTTTTTTTTTCATGATTGGGCACCATAAACACATGCTCCTCATTGGGATGGATGGCACTAATGATTTGGCTTAATAGGAAAGGTATTTCTTTCCACCATTTTTTGGAATTAATGTTATTCTATTAATTATGACAAACACGGATGCATGTAATAATCTTTCTTTTTTCGTGGTTATGCACTATAAACACATTCTCCTCTTTGGGATAGGTGACATTGACAATTTGGCTTGATAGGAAAAGCTTTTCTTTCCATAATTTTTTGGAATCAATGTTATTTCATTAATCATGACAAACATGCATGCACGTAATAATCTCCTTTTTTCATGATTCGGCACCATAAACGCATTCTCGTCATTGGGGTAAATAATATTGATGCTTTGGCTTGAGAAGAAAAGCTTTTCTTTGCACCACTTTCTAGAATCAATGTTATTCCGTCAATCATGACAAAAAAGGATACACATATTAATCTCATTTTTTTCATGATTGGGCATCGTAAACACATTATCCTCATTGGGATAGATGACATTGATGATTTGGCTTGATAAGAAAAGCTTTTCCTTCCACCATTTTTTGGACTCAATGTTATTGCATCAGCAGTGACAAACTTGGATGAATATAAAAATCTCTTTTTTTTTCATGATTGGCCACCATAAACACATTCTCCTAATTGGGATGGATGACATTGACGATTTGGCTTGATAAGAAAAGCTTTTTTTTCCATCCTTTTTTGGAATTAATGTTATTCCATCAATTGTGACAAACATTAGTGCAGGTAATAATCTATTTTTTCATGATTGTGCACCATAAACACATTCTCCTTATTGGCATGGAAGTCATTAATGATTTGCCTGATAAGAAAAGTTTTCTTTCCACCACTTTTGGACTCAATGTCACTTCGTCAATTGTGACAAGCATGGATGCACGTAATAGTCTTCTTTTCTTCATGATTAGGTGCCATAAACAGTTTTTCCTTATTAGGATAAATGACATTGACGCTTTGGGTTGAAAAGAAAAGCTTTTCCTTCCACCATTTTAGGAATCAATGTTTTTCTGTTAATTAGAACAAACATGCATGCATGTAATAATCTCTTTTTATTCATGATTGGGCACCATAAACTCATTCTCCTCATTGGGATGGATGACATTAATGATTTATCTTGATAGGAAAGGTGTTTCTTTCCACCATTTTTCGGAATCAATGTTATTCTATTAATTATGACAAACACGGATGCATGTAATAATCTTCTTTTTTTCATGGTTGGGCACCATAAACACATTCTCCTCTTTGGGATGGGTGACATTGACAATTTGGCTTAATCCTTTCACCATTTTTGGAATCAATGTTTTTCTGTTAATTAGAACAAACATGCATGCATGTAATAATCTCTTTTTATTCATGATTAGGCACCATAAACACATTAATTTCATTGGGATGGATGACATTAATGATTTGGCTTGATAGGAAAGGCATTTCTTTCCACCATTTTTCAGAATCAATGTTATTCTATTAATTATGACAAACACGGATGCGTGTAATAATCTCTTTTTTTTCACGGTTGGGCACCATAAACATATACTCCTCTTTGGGATAGGAGACATTGACAATTTGGCTTAATAGGAAAAGCTTTTCTTTCACAATTTTTTAGAAACAATGTTATTCCGTCAATCATGACAAACATGCATGCATGTAATAATCTCCTTTTTTTTATGATTTGGCACCATAAATGCATTCTCCTCATTGGGATAGATGACATTGATGCTTTAGCTTGATAAGAAAAGGTTTTCTTTACACCACTTTTTGGAATCAATGTTATTTCGTCAATCATGACAAAAAATGATACACGTATTAATCTTGTTTTTTTTTCATGATTGGGCATCATAAACACATTCTCTTCATTGGGATAAATGACATTGATGATTTGGCCTGATAAGAAAAGCTTTTCCTTCCACCATTTTTTGGATTCATTATCGTTCCATCAACAGTGACAAACTTGGATGCATGTAAAAATCTCTTTTTTTTTTCATAATTGTCTGCCAAAAACACATTCTCCTTATTGGGATGGATGACATTGATGATTTGGCTTAATAAGAAAAGCTTTTCTTTCAATCAGTTTTTGGAATTAATGTTATTCTGTCAATTGTGACAAACATGAATGCAGGTAATAATCTCTTTTTTTCATGATTTTGCACCATGAACACATTCTCCTTATTGGGATGGAAGTCATTAATGATTTACCTGATAGGAAAAGCTTTTTTTCCACCATTTTTTTGAATCAATGTCACTTAGTTAATTGTGACAAGCATGGATGCACATAATAGTCTTCTTTTCTTCATGATTAGGTGCCATAAATAGTTTTTCCTCATTGGGATAGATGACATTAATGCTTTGGGTTAAAAAGAAAAGCTTTGTTTCCACCATATTTGGAGTTAATGTTTTTTTGTTAATTGGAACAAACATAGATGCACGTAAAAATCTCCTTTTTTTCATGATTGGCCACCATAAACACATTCTCCTCATTGGGATAGATGACATTGATGACTTAGCTTGATAAGAAAAGCTTTTCTTTCCATCCTTTTTTGGAATTAATGTTATTTCGTCAATCATGACAAACATGAATACAGGCAATAATCTTTTTTTTTAATGATTGGGCACCATAAACACATTTTTCTCATTGGGATGGAAGTCATTAATGATTTACCTAATAAGAAAAGCTTTTCTTTCCACCATTTTTTGGAATCAATGTCACTTCATCAATTGTGACAAGCACGGATGCACATAATAGTCTTTTTTTCTTCATGATTAGGTGCCATAAACAATTTTTCCTTATTGGGATAGATGACATTAACGCTTTGGGTTGAAAAGAAAAGCTTTTCATTCCACTATTTTTGGAATCAATGTTTTTCTGTTAATTGGAGCAAACCTTGATACATGTAATAATCTCTTTTTTTTCATAATTGGGCACGATAAACACATTCTCCTCATTGGCATGGATGACATTAATGATTTGGCTTGATAGGAAAGGCATTTCTTTCCACCATTTTTTGGAATCAATGTTATTCTATTAATTGTGACAAACACGGATGCGCATAATAATCCTTTTTTTTCATGGTTAGGCACCATGAACGCATTCTCCTCTTTGGGATGGGTGGCATTGACAATTTGGCTTGATAGGAAAAGCTTTTCTTTCCATAATTTTTGGAATCAATGTTATTTCATCAATCATAACAAACATGCATGCACGCAATAATTTCTTTTTTTTCATGATTTGGCACTATAAACGCATTCTCCTTGTTGGAATATATGACATTGATGCTTTGGCTTGATAAGAAAAGCTTTTCTTTACACCACTTTTTGGAATCAATGTTATTCTGTCAATGAAGACAAAAAAGGATACACATATTAATCTCGCTTTTTTCATGATTGGGCATCATAAACACATTCTCCTCATTGGGATATATGACATTAATGATTTGGCTTGATAAGAAAAGCTTTTCCTTCCACCATTTATTGGATTCAATGTTTTTCCATTAGTAGTGACAAACTTGGGTAAAAATCTCCTTTTTTTTCATGATTGGCCGCCATAAACACATTCTACTCATTAGGATGGATGACATTGATGATTTGGCTTGATAAGAAAAGCTTTTCTTTCCATCCTTTTTTAGAATTAATGTTATTTCGTCAACTGTGACAGACATGAATGCAGCTAATATTTTTTTTCATGATAGTTCACCATAAACACATTTTCCTCATTGGGATAGAAGTCATTAATGATTTGCCTGAAAAGAAAAGCTTTTCCTTCCATCATTTTTTGGACTCAATGTCACTTCATCAGTTGTGACAAGCATGGATGCACGTAATAGTCTTCTTTTCTTCATGATTAGGTGCCATGAAAAGTTTTTCCTCATTGGGATAGATGACATTGATGCTTTGGGTTAAAAAGAAAAGCTTTTTTTCCACCATTTTTGGAATCAATGTTTTTCTATTAATTAGAACAAACATGGATGCTTGTAATAATCTTTTTTTTTCATGATTGGGACTATAAACACAGTCTCCTCGTTGGGATGGATGATATCAATGATTTGGCTTGATAGGAAAGGTAGTTCTTTCCACTATTTTTCAGAATCAATGTTATTCTATTAATTATGATAAACATGGATACATGTAATAATCTCCCTTTTTTCATGGTTGGGCACCATAAACATATTCTCCTCTTTCAAATGGGTGACATTGACAATTTGGCTTAATAGGAAAAGCTTTTCTTTCCATAATTTTTTGGAATCAATGTTATTCCATCAATCATGACAAACATGCATACACGTAATAATCTCCTTTTTTCATGATTCGGCACCATAAATGCATTCTCCTCGTTGGGGTAGATAATATTGATGCTTTGGCTTGAGAAGAAAAGCTTTTCTTTGCACCACTTTGTAGAATAAATGTTATTCCGTCAATCATGACAAAAAAGGATACACATATTAATCTCATTTTTTTCATGATTGGGCATCATAAACACATTATCCTCATTGGGATAGATGACATTGATGATTTGGCTTGATAAGAAAAGCTTTCCCGTCCATCATTTTTTGGATTCAATGTCGTTCCATCAATAGTGATAAACTTGGATGCATGTAAAAATCTCTTTTTTTTTCATGATTGGCCACCATAAACACATTATCCTCATTAGGATGGATGACATTGACGATTTGGCTTAATAAGAAAAGCTTTTCTTTCCACCATTTTTTGGAATTAATGTTATTCCGTCAATTATGACAAACATGAATGCAGGTAATAATCTTTTTTTTTCATGATTGTGCACCATAAACATATTCTCCTCATTAGGTTGGAAGTCGTTAATGATTTACCTAATAAGAAAAGCTTTTCCTTCCACCATTTTTTGGAATTAGTGTCACTTTGTCAATCATGATAAGCATGGATGCATGTAATAGTCTTTTCTCTTCATGATTAGGCGCCATAAATAGTTTTTCCACATTGGGATAGATGACATTAACGCTTTGGGTTGAAAAGAAAAGCTTTTTTTTCCACCATTTTTAGAATCAATGTTTTTTTTGTTAATTGGAACAAACATGGGTGCATGTAATAATCTCCTTTTTTTCATGATTGGGCGCCATAAACACATTCTCCTCATTGGGATGGATGACATTAATGATTTGGCTTGATAAGAAAGGCATTTCTTTCCACCATTTTTTGGTATCAATGTTATTCGATTAATTTGACAAACACGGATGCACGTAATAATCTCCCTTTTTTCATGGTTAGGCACCATAAACACGTTATCCTCTTTAGGATAGGTGACATTGACAATTTGGCTAGATAGAAAAAGCTTTTCTTTCCATAATTTTTTGGAATCAATGTTATTTTGTCAATCATGACAAACATGTATGCACGTAATAATCTTCTTTTTTTCATGATTCAGCACCATAAACGCATTATCCTCGTTGGGATAAATAACATTGATGCTGACCGTTTTTTAGAATCAATGTTATTCTGTCAATCATGACAAAAAAGGATACCCGTATTAATCTCATTTTTTTCATGATTAGGCATTATAAACACATTCCTTATTGGGATAGATGACATTGACGATTTGGCTTGATAAGAAAAGCTTTTCCTTCCTCCATTTTTGGATTCAATGTTATTCCATCAATAATGGCAAACTTGGATGCATGTAAAAGTCTCTTTGTTTTTCATGATTGGCTGCCATAAACACATTCTCCTTATTAGGATGGATGACATTGGTGATTTGGTTTGATAAGAAAAGCTTTTCTTTCTACCATTTTTTGGAATCCATGTTATTCCGCCAATCATGACAAAATGTGTGATGTAATAATCCCTTTTTTTCATGATTGGACACCATATACGCATTCTCTTCATTGGGATAGATGATATTGATGCTTTGGCTTGATGTGAAGGCTTTTTTTATCATTTTTTGAATTAATGCTATTCCGTCAATCGTGGCAAACATGGATACATGTATTTATCTCCCTATTTTTATGATTGGGCATCATAAACGCATTTCCTCATTAGGATAGATGATATTAATGCTTTGGCTTGATAAGAAAAGATTTTATTTCAACCATTTTTTGGAATCAATGTTATTCCATCAATTGAGACAAACATTGATGCACGAAAGAATCTCTTTTTCTTCATGATTAGGCACCATAAACATATTCTCTTCATTGGGATAGATGACATTGACACTTTGGCTTGATGAGGAAAACTTTTCTTTCCTTCATTTTTTTGAATCAATGTCATTCCATCAATCGTGACAAACATGGAAGCACATAAGAATCCCTTTTTTTTCAATATTAGGCACCAAAAACACATTCTCCTCATTGGGATAGATGACATTGATGATTTGGCTTGATAAGAAAAGCTTTTCTTTCCACCATTTTTCGAAATCAATGTTATTCCGTGAATTGTGATAAACATGGATGCATGTAATAATCTCCTTTTTGTCATGATTGGGCACCATAAACATATTATTCTCATTGGGATGGATGACATTGATGATTTGGCTTGATAAGAAAAGCTTTTATTTACACCATTTTTTGGAATCAACGTTATTCCATCAATTGTGACAAACATGGATGCATGTAAAATCTCCTCTTTTTTTTTGTGATTGGCACCATAAACATAATATCCTCATTGGGATGGATGACATTGATGATTTAGCTTGATAGGAAAAGCTTTTCTTTCCACCATTTTTAGAGTCAATGTTATTCCGTCAATCTGTTGATTTTTTTTATTTGAGAAAATTTTTCTGAATCATACGGAAGTGTGGGAAATTAAAAAAATATTCTTAACAAATGGATCATTATGCACAAAAACTATTTTGTGACGAAACTATAAATGATATTAAATAATTTTGAATAAAATTAAGTAACAAATTACGTACCTTAAGTACTCGGTGGTGATAATGAATATGAAAAACAAATAAAAGTTTTATGAAACTTCTGTCACCAAAATTCCAAATTAAACTCGTGTATGGGCACGGCTTAATTAATCGGATTTGATCACTCAATTAATTTAGTCTCTCACAATCTCAACACATGAGAAAGAGAGCCGTTAAAAAATAAGAGAACTCTTCTCCTCTTTTCTCTCTAGGGTTTTTGCCATCGAAAAATATCTCTCTTTTTCTATTTTTTTCATTAGGTATTTATAAAAAAATCCTATATTTTTCTCAACCCTAGATTTTGATTCCCAATCATAATCTAAAAGAATAAAAGATTTTTTATTATAAAAATAATGGGCCACTTCCTATATACGTTTATTTATATATATATAAAAGTTACATATATACGTATATGTAATATATATATCGTTTTTATGTTTTTAAATGAAACATATGTACACATATATATAACGATATATATAAAAAATATATATATAATCTAATTATATATATTTAAATAATTATTTAATGATTTATTTATTTATAAATAATTTTATTAAATAAC